>JAHWXV010904835.1:0-12032 GCA_024586415.1 Phrixothrix hirtus
CACGGGATTTCCGGAAAGAAGGAACAACCTAATTTCTAAATGGCATATGTCGCACTCGCTCTGAGTTATACTTTTGACTAAGAATCGAGCGTGACAGTGTTTATACGTAATGCATCTTAATTTTTGCATTGATTTATTAATGTTAATAAAACTTGGGTCCACTATTACTTTCTGGAAACCAAATATCAATTGAAATAATGTGTAGTTGGTTCAAGTGCCCTGAAGAACGAGAAAGTGTTGCGCTCTGCTGTTTTTTGGGATGCTTGCGCAATAATTTTCGTTCATTATCTTTAAAAAGATAAAATAATAACAAATAGGGTATTATTCATTCCTTGTTGGACCAGTTGAATAAAAACGTCAGAGTAAATCGGGCACATTTAACAAATAATTTGTTTTCTATGCCACCCTTACTCACCAGTGAATTTTGCAGCTATTGAAACTGAAAAAACATAAATTACCTTATCAAAAACTTGCACATGCCCCACGTTCATCCGAATAGGCTCATTCCGCCCATTTTCTATTTCCGAACACGAAAACTTGGTTTGATGGTAAGAAGTTTCCTTCTAATAAAGAAGTAATTGCCGAAATAGACGAGTACTTTACATGCGTATATGAATGATAGCAAAACTTACAGGCGACAGCATCTAGGAATAGCAAAGTGACTATTTGCTGGATCCCTGGCCACCGGGGATGTACAGGTTATGAAAAAGTAGATTCCTACTTTACAATTACTACTTTTATTGGGAAAGAAATACATCCAAGCATACGCTAGCCTCTTAACGGGCCACTGACTGTTACAGATCAAAATAGAAGTAACACATGCGTCAAGTAAAATCACGAGTGTTCGACCACGGCCGGCAGTGGAGCGGGGCATGGTTCATCGGTGCTTACGGGACTGAATACTGTTAGGTTAAGACACAGTTGATAAAAGGTGGGCAACATTGTTGTCATGTCAATACTGCTACCGGGTAATGTTCGTGGAAACACCCTGTATGTCAAAATATTAAGACCCACTTTTATAGTGGAGACAGACACTCTAATGGTACTGCAGATACAGGATAAAACTGAAAGAGAAGATATGCTAAACTCGAAGTGCACACTGCTCCCTCATGTATATTGTGAAGTGATAACTTAATTATACAATTAGGAGTGAAGGCCCCTATTTGAACTTTATTGATCCAAAACTATTTTTAACGGCCAAGAAAAAGAATAGTGTGAGGCTTTTAATGCTCTCTGTATATTAAAATCGATGCGAATCGAGGGTGTAGTTTTCTGGAGGTGAACTATCCTGTATATTCTTATTAGTTACGCTAAGAAAATTGTTATATAAGTTTTAAATTTACTGTGAAACAAATGCTTTATGACTTGTCTTTGAATAATAAATTATTGGACCAGACTTAAACTTATTGAACGCGCACTGTATAATTAAGGTTTCAGGTAAAATTTATGTCGTGGAAATAACGCCCTTATTGAGCACAAAACATGTCATATAATTAAATTTTTCACTTGACACATTAATACAACAAGTCTGTTAATAGTCATCAATAGTTACAGTATGCCTTAAATTTTATAAACAATATTTACACTAAAATCACCTTACGTCACTTATCCGTCATCATGGGCTTTTATTGTGACATTTCGCTAGACGTGATATCACATATTGTACATTTTTATTCAGTTTTGTTGAATTTAACATTGAAATGGTCGAGAAATTTGTTTCATAATGATTATGCGTGACAGCAGTGTACTTCTAAATATGATATCATAGTAAATAAATAACATACTGCCAGAACGTGATCTCACGTGACATGACAAAAATGTGTTTCTACCTTTACTTACGTTAACGACATTAAAAGTGCACAAGTATTTTATATACAAAAGAAAACATACGTTTAGTGGGTACTCCGAATGCGATTACTTCGTTAAGCAAATTAATTTGATATAATATAATAGTTTGGTTAATTAATAAAGAATGTTAACAAATTAAAATTGATAGTTTAAATTTCTAACACACAAGACTATTCGTTGAAACATTTCATGATAAAAGTACGTAATTCATTTGTTTCATACAAAGAAAGCATATATATCTTACGTATAATTTCTTTGGTTTCATATCACAAAATAGATTGGGAGATCAAAGCCCATTTACTACGTGACGTTAATCAAAAACTAAATTTTGGTAACAAATTATTTGTACATACGGGAAGATCGCATAACGCCCTTGTTTTAGAAGTAAAATAATTTAGATATCACTTACAATCAAGGCGATTCTTATTTGCATGTTAAAAGCGGAAGCCGTCCCCTTATTGTCCATATTAAATTAATGACCCAACGGGTAGATACAAAATGGAAGATGATACTGTCTAATTCTTGTTGACTTATTTATCCCAAATACTTTGGAAATTCCATCTCAGTGTCCAGGCTTTGTGGATTTCTTAAAATTTCAATAAGGACAGTTTTGAGGGGCTAAAATAAACACAAACGGCACTTCCGAAAGACAATTTTTACTACTCGCGACATATGTCACTTACTACTGAACAACTGATGCATAACTAATGAATCGCGATCTCCCATGAGAGTTTCAGATTCCTTTTTCTACTAATCGTGAGATAACGTCAATTCTTGCCAGTGTGACGTTTTTGCTATAATCGCACAGTTGATTACTTTACAAAGTTTTCACACTTACGATATACATTACATATTTACGTGCTCCCTTCTGTAATTTACCCACGAGTTTGTGATATTCAAATCACCCTGAAGCATGTGTTTTTAAAGTTTAACTATTTATTTTAAAGCTACAAACTGATGTCATCGTCTGTGAAAATAAATAGGGTTCCTTTAGTATCATGAATTTTGCTATGCATTTTTAAAATGGTTAAATTTTAGCTATTATACAAAGTGCATTTAATTAATTTCTTGTTTTAATCTATTTATCACTTAGAAAAATGACTTCTTAAATGATTTTACATTAATTCTTACTTTAATTACATTATTTAAATGAGTAATTTACATAGTAGTGCATATTAATACTCAATATTTTATTAAATGTTCTCAACTCACAGCAAGAGCTGATAAGCTTCAAAAAATACCTAACCACAATCGGAATCCATCAGGATCCTCTTTGTAGGAAATGTGGTGAAACAATAGAACGCCCTTTCATCTCTTATATGAATGCTCAGCTGTAGGAAGTGTCCGATGGAATACCTTTAGATCCCAATTTCCTGAATCTAATTTTATACGTTCCCCCACCTAAGATACTGAAGTTTCTGAAAATCTCAGACTTCAAGGATGATTCCACGGGAAGTTGATATAATGGATTTAATAAGGCTAAGTGTCGATTTGTTAACCCGACCTGCCTTAACAATAACAACAACATTCCCAAACATGAAAACTTGGATTACTGGTAAGAATTTTTCGTCCAACGGAAAAGTGCAATGATTGCATTAAGTTGGAGTAGACTATATTGAAAAATAAAATATTTTTTCACCAAAAAAATAATAGTTTGTTTTATTTTTACCTGACTTATGTAATTACTATCATACCTACTTCTTCATGATTAATTACTTAAATAAATATACAATATTGATATTTGAAACAATTGTTTATTTTTTGGCATGAATTTTACTTAAAATACAACTAATCGTCCAAATTACACTGTATGTTAACTTTGATAATTATTTTATAGGGGTTTAGACGATAGGGAAAAAACCTTTTTTGCACTTTCGGGACTAAAACGCCACTTTTAGTCACTTGTTTCGGTAACTAAAGTGTCACTTTTAATCTCAAGGGATTAAAAATTTATTTTAGGCCCAAAGGAGATAAAGTAAATTTAATTTCGCTCGCCATGGCAATAACAAAAATTAACCAATCAAAATTACATGTTGCTGAAAGCGTTTCCATAGCGCTTCATAAATTAAATTCAAATAGCATTTGTCGCGAAGCATACATTAATAAATCGAATTATCTGTCAATTTCAAAGTCATGCAATTTTACTTTCTTCGGCCTTTTTGATTACAAATTTTTCGAAAGTGCAAAAAATATTGTATACACATTGGGACCAAAAGTGTTTTTTAATCCCTCTCTCGGGATTAAAGTAAGCACTTTAGTCCCTTGGTATATAATATACTATTATATTGTTCTACGTTACACATACTTTCGAATTTCAAAAATATGCTTCTTTTGCGATTGACTTTGTTGTAAAACTTGCATAAGTTAGTATGTGCCGATGTGCGGTTTATTTCTTATTTGGTACCTGGTAAACTTTTTGGTAAATCTATTGATTCTCAATACGATATAGGTTGCGAAATACGGGTCTATAGTATACTTGGAACCATATAATAGTTATAGAAAATTTGAAACTTTCATTTATAGCAATTAAATTATACGCACCTGGAAGATGAAAGTTGACTTACATGCAAAAGACGCTTAACTTAAAACAATTGAATTATGTGGAATCATCAGTTTATACATTCTTCACCTGGAAATGCACGATAACTAAGGGAAATCTAATACGAAGACTATTGTCGATAAAATTTTAGTCACGCAAAATTGCTCTACATGTACACTCATTTCGTTTTTAGCTTTTTAACGATTCTTGTGCCATCAAGCTTGATATTTTTTTGTTTACTGTGTACCGCGATTCGTAATTAGAAACTTGATTTCTGGTTTTCTTGATTTCTTTTTGTTTAGAAATTAAATTCACCCATTATTAATTACAAACCCGCTAATAATCATTATCTAATGAATTTTTCTACTCGGGCATTTCAAACGATGTATTAAAACGATTGACGTTGATTTATTTCTTATTTTCAATTTAAAAACTTTTATCATGCAAATGGAATATTTTAAAGTGGAAGTTGCAGATTACAAAGAATTATTAGACACATTTATAATTCGTGACGTCAGAATAATTTTCCAAAACTTTAAAGCGGTAATAATTGGAATATAAATATTTAATTATAAATTCTGCGAAAATTTAGCTGAAGCATACTGTTTTGAATTATTTTAGTGATGGTGTAATTAATATGGAAGTAAACTACATTTTTATTAATTAAGGAATGATTACCGAATTATATGTCTTAAATTTAGTATCATAAGATTACTAACATAATAGTAAAAGAAATTTTGATGGAAAAGTGCCAAAATAAATATTTAATGTAATAATTAATTTAGATATATGAGGTAGAGCTCTATATAAATTTTGTTCAAGGTTAGAATTTTGGAAATTGTTACAACTGAAAAAAATAATTTTGTCAAGTAGAGAATTTGAGTAATCATTTTACAAAAGAATGGTTTTTAAATATACGCATTAAACCATCATATGAGAAATCGTAAGGTAAAAATTTGACAATTCGACCTTTTAAACCTTGAATTACATTTATTTTATATTTTTAGGACTAAATGAAGAATAATTAAGGTAATCTATTCGAATCAGATGTTTTGCGATAGCATCTAAGTTAAGGTGCGTATCTGCGTATTAATGCGTATTAATTATAAGGGTATCAAAAAAACGAATTTGATTTCGCGCTCAATTTTACAGGTAAACTTAATTTTATTATTAAAGGGACTGAACAATTTTAAAGTACCATCAATATATTCACATAGAAGCATGCAGACTTAGTCATCTGAATTACTAAACAGATGGTTTCATCATCAATGAGTCCAAGATAAAAACAAAAATAATTTTTAAATTTAAAAAATTTGAAAAAGAATTATTAAGGACCCCTCCTCCAACTTTACTCAATGGATATATTTGTGACATACCAAAGTTCGATGATTTGGAAGGCACCAGCACCTAAATACAAAAATTGGTTACTTTGTATTAAAGCAAAACAATTGCATTGTTGTATAAATGTTGTAGATAAAAAGTTAAGGCAGATTCCAACGAATTTTCAAACAAGGCCTAAGATATAAATAATTAATAAAAAAAAATAACTAAATTTAGGTGTAAAATGACACGTATAGTAAATACGTAAATTATACATTAAAAAAGGCAAATAAGAGAAGACAAAGCTTGCTTCTTATAATAACCACAAAGAAGTGTTAAATTTGTAAACATCTAAATGAGCATAAGAGTAGTTAAATAAAACTTTCAAAGTAGCGCGAATAGAACCATATACATGAAATCTGTTGTGAGACAGTACCCGACTTTCTCTTACGTACATAGATATACAAATATGCAAATGTTCACAAATAATTAAAACTTATTTACGTTTATTTTGGGAACGATAATTGTAACGGTCACCTATCTAAGTTACTGGATACGTAAAC
Source organism: Phrixothrix hirtus (assembly GCA_024586415.1). Classification (NCBI taxonomy): domain Eukaryota; kingdom Metazoa; phylum Arthropoda; class Insecta; order Coleoptera; family Phengodidae; genus Phrixothrix; species Phrixothrix hirtus. The sequence goes on from JAHWXV010904835.1 coordinate 6,271, forward strand.
CCTGCTTAACTCCAGAGATTTTGTCTTGTAAAGTTCCGGAGAAAAAGATAAAGGTTCTGCGTTATAAAATCGTTAAGAACTTTACTTATGAGGGCTAGCTGAACCTTAGGATGTATGTTCTAGGAATGATTACTTAGTAAGACTTCGCTAGAGAGCGCCAGAAAAATTAAAATTAATTTTCCAGATCTTAAAAATAAGGAAAAGATGAAATTTGTTAGAAAAGACTTACTTCACAATTGTAGTTGCCTTGAACAAGAACGAGAAATGATAACTCGTATAAAAATAACAACATAACGTATTAAATAACAATTTAAATCACCAAATAATCAAAATTTAAAAGTTTACAATTAATATTGCTTATACGTAGTTTTATGAACAATCTATTTTAAATAACAATGATAATTTAGTAAATAATCAAGCAATATTAAGCATATTTACGATACTGATATGTTTATTGTGCGAACTTGCTCCGATCTCATAATGATGGAATTCTGCTTTAATTGTAATGAAATTACTGCAGCTGACTTCTGGCATACACCAGTTTTTGTTCGAATAAACCTATAAAAAGAGAAATAGAAGCAGTAATCGTTCTAATATGTAAAATAATATCAATACAAGTTATCACAACAATTAATTACTGATAATTACGTTAATACTTAATTGCTCCTTGATTAAAATTTATACAATAATAATAATAATTGAAATGTAAAACTTCTAATATCTAGGTGAAAACCTAATAACAAAATTTAATGAATGTAAATTATTTAATTTAGAAGCTAATTTCTTGATTTTATCCCAAATATTTAGAAACCCTTAATTTTGAAAACCCAACCCTAAAATTTGAATTCGAAATTAAAAATTAAAAAAGCCAGGATTAAAAAGCGGAGACCCTCGCGTCCATTTTAAGTGATCGCCTTTCATACGTCAAAACTTACTGACATTGAATTGTAAATCATTCAGAGGTTAATTAATTAATTAGGAATTAACCTTGTCAATTGTAAAGCGCTGTCACAACAAAAACTGTGTATATCTTAAACATTGAGCAAAAAAGTTTCATTTATGCCAAATCTAAAACAGCCTCTAATTTTAGATCGTAGATAACACAAACTATATATTAATTCAATGCAATTCACCCAAAATTATTCCTATAACTGATTTACAATTTCAATCTAAAGACAAACTCAATAATTAACTAGTAAACTCTAGGCGGTTCTAAATGGAATTCTCAGTTCATCAGCTCCAATCCACCCATCTGACTCTCCTAAAGTCTTCATAAAAAATTAGTGAAAGTTATGTCAGCTTGACAATAAAATGCATTAAAATTGAATTAATAAAAATTGTTGATTTATTGCAAATCAAGCACATACTGAAAATCTTGAAGAATTTAAACCACAAATAATGAAACATAACGAATGATAATTTTAAACATGCATTTTATTGTGAAGCTTAGTTAAAAAGAAGCAAAATGAAGTGTCTGGCCATTTTCCCGAAACGATACGAAATTCAAACTTTGAATAAGAATTTAATCGATTTTACCTGTATTAATCAATCAATATGAAATTAAATTTGAAGAATTAGTATTTAAACAAGGATTACTAAGTACTTTTTGGGTTCTGTACAATTTAAAATAGAAGACAAATCGAATATTGAAGTACATTTCCATAACCTTAAGCAAAAATCGTAAACACAGTGTCAATGTTCCGTAACCTTAGAGTAATAACTTGAAAGAATGATTAAAAATGCTGGAGTAATATTGAAATGCAAAAATATTTACTGAAATAATTAAATATGAACTGTTTCTTTTAAATTTCTATATTTTGTAATACAGAACGTAACAACAACGTTACAGTCTGCTAACTCACTAAAACGCATATCTTCAGGAAAATCTCTAAGGATGACAAGGACATAAGAACCGTAGCAGTTTCAAAAAAATTGTTAAAAACGTTTTCGAGAAAATCGCAAAAAACTTAAAAGTCACTTCCGGTGATTCGATTTTAACCGAATTCTTGCTGTCTCATGTACAGAAGGTATAAAACAAAATAGTATAGTTTTAAATTTTCATATAATGATTATTTTTTGAGATACGTTGTTACCAATAATACTCCTACTACTTCCGGTTACTCGATTCTCAAAAATTTATTAGCGAAACTCCATGCTTAATATAAACCTAAATTAAGTAGCTAAGAAATATGCTAACTTTAAAAAAATCGTTACAGCCGATGAAAATTAAGAATTCAAAAATATCTAAAAATGACAAATAAAGTTGTGCTTCGATTTTAATTAAATTTTTGATTATGTAGAAAACGTGATTATGACCCCAAATATAAATTTTCATTTAGTTAAGGTTTTTAGTTTCATAGTTATTGTATTCAGAGATAATAGTGATAGTACTTCTGGTTACTTGACTTACAGAAAATTTTCTGTGTAACCGCCTAGATTTTATTAAATGGTCTTACATGCTTAAGAAATACAATAAAGTTTTAAAAAATCGTTATAGCAGATTTCAAGAAAATTTTAAAAACAAAAATTCGGAAATTATCTAAAAATGACATAAATAAGGTTATTCAAATTTAGTCAAATTCTTGATTAAGCTCTCTAACGTAATTTTAACCTTAAATATAAATTTTCATTTAGCTAGCGTTTTTAGTTTCATAGTTATTTTATTTAGGCTGGACGGTGAAATTACTACCGGTTACTCGACTTACGGAAAATTGCATTAAATTTTTAAAAAATATGGTAAATTTAAAAAAATCGATATAACCAATCTCAAAAACCAATAAATTACAAGAGTAAAATGGCACTTCTGGTTTTCCGATTTTAGTGAAATTGTTGCGGTCGCGTGCGACTGTGGATAGAAACTCAAATATAAAATTTTGTTTTTCTGGGACTTTTGGTTTTCGAGATATCGTGTTCACAGGCACACAAACACGCGCGCATGCAAGCGCACACTCGCGCACACGTACACACACATACACACACGCATGCACGCACGTAGACACCCATGCACACACTCGCGTGCATGCACACACACAGACAAATTTTAAAAATATGATTTTCATACTCAGGGGACCCGAAAACGTGCATTTCCACTAAAATATTGACATCAAAAATTTTGATCGAAAACAATACTTTCTCTTTTACCTATATTTCATATAGGGTAAGAGAAAGTAAAAATCAATTAGGAAATAAATTAAATTAAGTAAGTGTAGGCGTGGGGTTGATTTCCGAGGAGATGAGATTATTGATTGAAAAATTATAAAACGGTTGAGGCGTGTAGACATTTGTGTTGCTAATAGGGAATAAAATGGAGCTGAATCGCTGAATAAAGGGGAAAAACTGGAACATTCCATGGAGGTGCAAGATGTGCATCACAAGGGGAAATTTACACATTAAGTAACAATTTCAAGCTAAAGGAATCAATATTAACTGGAACTCTAACGTACCATTATGACTATGGAATTAAATGAAATAACCAGGGCATAGTGTACAAACGGACGTACAAGGAGACATTTATGCAAGACATGAAATAAATACGTAAATTTTAACATTTAAGTATAGTAGGCCAAGTCAAGAAGAGATTAACCCCCAAAACGGGGAATTCTTGGTACATGGACTAGTAGATAGTTAACAAGGTCGTGAAAAGTTACTAAGGACTAAATATTGAGTAAATGAAAACTACCGTGTCAGACAAGTTAATAGGAAATAGCTCTTATGAACAGTGAAAGTAAGTGATAAAGTTAATAATAAATAAAGAAGTGACGGTTCCTTCCTTTTTAAATTGATTTATTTATCCTTCAAAAGAGGAATTTATAAATTGTTTGAATTAAAGTTTGTGTTGGGTACCACTCTCTGCAATCTGAGTCAGTCTGACTAGGGTGGTTTGTGCATTATTTATAAAGAAGAAACGTAACGAACTAGACGTTAGTCGTATTTTTATTCGGTTATATTATAATTTGAGATAGTTTTCAATAAGTTTTATCAAGACTTTAATATTATTTCACATTCATTTAGCAAATTTTAGAGAAAATGGTGTCTTTTGCAATGCTTTTCATCAATTGCGATTACTTTAAATACCATTATTCAAAAAGTTTGAATATAACGGCCAAAAAGAAACATAATGACAAACTGTTAAACAAAAACGCGAAATACACTGACTTTTTTTTAGTATAGTACATATATTATCTAATCAGTGTTATATTCGAGCGTATGTACAGATTCTATCAAAAAAAACCAGTAATATGACAACGACAAGTACTAACGTTTTTCGTATTTCCGGTTGTTTTTGATATATACGTCAAAGTATGATCGAAAATTATTTTTATCATATTAAATAAACGAATGTATGCGTTGGCATCGAAAATTTTAGTAGTACGTATATATTATTTTCAAGCAATTAAATTTAATAGTCACTAAAGTTATTTATAATAACAATTTACTAACTGGACTCAACAATACCTTTTAGAGCAACATTTAAAATTAATTAATTTTTGATAATACTTTATCTACAAAGAACTTTAACGAAATTTTCGTCATTTAACTATTCTTGATGTTAAAATTTATCTACGTATACTATTTAGTGTTGTTCTTTTCTATGTTTTATTATTGCATTTTGATTTATGTGCAAAACAAAGGTTTTTTGTTCTGTTGCCATTTAACTTGTAGTAAAGTATTACATAATGGTGTAACTCACTATTTCCTAACTACCGGTCTGTTAAGCTATTGCTGGCCTCGGTCCAAACTATCTTTCATCTTTAAATAAAGCGAAATTAGACTAAACCCCACTATCAAACCGTTTTAGATTAGCAAAAGATTGTCGCTTAAATACCGTATTTTCGACCCAATTGAATAATGTGTCTTGTTTGAGATTATATAATACAGGCTGCGTTTTATAAAAGTAAAAAAAACTGATAGAGCAGCCCATACAAATCAGGTTGACAGTTCTTGTTCTTGCAAGAATTAAAAGTAAATTTGCTGTTCTATAAAATTTGGAAAAGTTGCTATTTGGGTACTTTCATATATCGGAAAATGCCTTCTTTTGTTTGTAGCAATGAAAGTAAACCGTCACAGATATTCGTTTGTAATAATAAAAATTCAAAAATAGTTAGAAAGTTGTTTAAAATCCTTTACAAATTTTAAATAATTTCGAATTCAATGTCAGTATCAAGAACGTAACGCTATTGGTCGTGACGTCATGAGCCAGTACACAGAAACGCACCTTATAGTTCTTTATAGGCGTTTACGATAATTAAACCATTCCACACCGGTAGAAATGTTTTATCTTCGTTGCATCATAAAAACTATTAATGAAATATGTAGAAGAAATACAGGATCGGTGTGAAGCGGTTAAATTATCGTAAACACCTATTATGTATCATTACAATATCCAACATATCCGACGTTATACAAATCAGGTCCACTGTGTAGTTTTGTAAAACTAGCTTTAACGTTAGTAATCGTGCAGGAACAGTTTATTAAGCAATTTAGTAATGGAAATAGGATGTGCGAAGGTTATATCCAAGAACTTTCTCAGAGTGGATATGTTTATGCTATGAGAATTTCTTAAAAATGATTCGCGGTTCAACTTAACAAGGCACAAACGTAAATAAATGAATACCTTTGCTTATAATAAATTAGTTAAATATTGCAAAATAGTTTTTAGAAGTCTAACTACTTATTTTAAGTAATTATTATTTATTTTGTAGATCATCAAGAAAGTCCTATGGTGATAATGCTATAGGATATGTACAAATTAAATGGAACGA
>JAHWXV010904849.1:0-10837 GCA_024586415.1 Phrixothrix hirtus
TGGAAAAATCAATTAATAGTATAGTTCTAAGTCAGTGGCATTATTCTCCTAATGGCTAATTTCCAAGCTGTAAATACAACCCCGATTTCTAATTATTCAATTTTTAAGGCCCGAGAAATCACAGTGGCTTTATAAAGCGATTATTTTAGATTGGGTTTTCAATGCAACCCGCAATTAATTGCTTGAATATCTCAAGGGGCTCCAAATGAAAGCACAACTAATTGGCTAACAATTTTAATATTTAACATATATTTATGATAAATAACAGTTAAGTGGGTATTTTCTTGCAATAATTATTCAAATTCTTTGAAGAATAAGTGGCGTAGCTATTAAATGAAAATTGCCACTCCAAGGCACTTATAAATTCAAATTTTATAGACGGTATGTATAATTTTGTTAATAAAGGAAAATAACTTTATAAATAAAGAGGGAATGTAAATATGGATTTAAATGCAACACTGACGAAGATTTATTCTCTAATTTACACTTTACGAAGTAGAAGTTGATGGAATGGGTGTAATTAATCTAAATTCTCCTTGGTCTATAAATGAAACATGGTGTAGACCTTACCGTTACTTAGCAAATTGGGGTTTACGCATGTATCGCCACGCCAAACGCAAATAGCAGGGCGGACTTACAGCACCGCTAACTACTGGCCAGCGAATTTATTTTACATGATGTTAAACTTGAAAGATTTACGACGCTTGGACCAACAGGGAAAACATAATTGTGCGGTAACGGCGTATTAAAGAATGTTAAAACTAAGGAGGCGACGTAGTTTACCGTATAAGAAGAATATATGTGTAGAAGTGGTGGGTCACAAATTTGCAGAAAGGCGGTGATGATGAGCGATGTCTTCTAACTAGAAGATGATGTACCACGTCACTTTTTAAACTAAGTCTTAAATATTAGCGTCTTAATGATCACGTTGGCCCCAAACAGATCACACGTATTTCGACAGCTCACATCCCAGTAACGATATTTAAAAGTCCGGTAAATAAAAGCACTCAAAGCGCGTAAAACAGCATTATGGGAAATTCAAGCACCGCAGCAAAAAATAAACGACAAAGCACAAAGGGGGCGTTTAGTACGCGAGACTGGCGCGATCCTGCGACTGGTCCTGCGACGACGACGGCTCTTAGATCAATATTGGCAACAGCTCGCGTGCGCCGGTAAGCTCTAGTTATTCTCCCGTTCACTGCTCACCACCTGCTATCAATCAGAGGTAGCGACCGAAAATGGTCGACGATTCACCTAACGTTTCTAATGGTAATGACTCATTACGTTGCGACGCAAACTTGCACTTTTAACCACTGCCGCGTACGTCATCTATATTCTATATAAGATACTTAATTGATGTTCCGGAGGACCTGGCATTTTAATGGCCCTGTTGCGCACCATCAACATAAACTTTACTTTGTATAATAGCTGGCTTCATTAACCGTAATTGTTTCATATACAGACACTTTTCACGTTTAAAACTCAGCATCGAGGGAAAATTTCTACTACGACCGTTCTTAACACCACATAAAAATCTTAAACACCCCATTCGCCTTATCTCGGATAGCTGTACAATGGACGTAGACGATTTTTTTACTCTTCCGTTTAATTTACTATAGAGAAAGACTAATTGAAAACGAGATCCGTTTACTAAAATAAAACCTTCGTCATCGTTATCGTTTTTGTCAATTTTGCGGACATCCCCTACAAGTCGTGCGACGTTCTAAAATGTAGATTACAAAAATAATTGATCCCAGATTGACATTTTGGTATAATTATTTATGATCACGTTGGTTATGTACGGAATCCTGAAAAATTGCTAAAATTATTTCCTAACTGCGCAATTTCAGTATTTCAACACACATACGAACACAGGCCGAGCGATCATGCTACTTAAACTGATAATGGACTTTTAGCTGTGACTGTACACTTATCCATTCTATCTTTGGAAAATAATTGGATGTTTTTGTTAAAAAAATCTTACGCATGCGGTTATGATAATCATCAAAGCATATAAGTCGGAGTACCCCAACATTTGGCAAAGGACAAAAATTCATATGCGAATATTACAAATTTATAATTCGCGTCATACATCTTTCGATACGGCGCTAATTCAAATAGTGTTTCGGGAAACGGTTCAGCTTCAGAAGCGAAGGAGCGTTGGCCGAACGACCATCAGCATTTGCAGTGGATTGCTTTTTCAAGAACATCTGAAGAATGGGAATGTTCCAAACACTCCAAATCATAGCCTCAAAATAATGGAGATACCATAACTGTAACGACACATCGATGTGACCATATGGCCAAAAACTTCCTGTTCCTAGAAATGCAACAGTTATGAACACTTTTCATGCCATGTCTCCAGAGCTTCCACGCTTTTTTCCAAACTTATTTAAGTTGATGGGGGTGGCCTCTATCTACGGAGAAATTGGTCGGTATAGTTTTACCACCTTTCCTGCTTCTTTCTTCGTTGGTTTTATCCCTTAAATAGAGTTGTTTTTTTTGGGCAGGTGCTTGGTTGCAGTCTGTTACTATGTTTAGACTAAAAGATTTCTTGGGCGATTCTTTTGGAAATTCCTTTCCCAATGCTATACTGGCGAGGGTGGTCTTATTTGTTTAACACCGCCGTCACTTTCTTGACTTTTGGGTGAGCGCTGCAGCCTTTGTAGTTTTCTGGGTGTTTGTTTTTGTTGTTTCCTTGTTATCATAACTGAGAGCGCTGTCTTAGTTTTGAACACCGCATTTGCAATTATTGAGCCTCTAGTACCATGTTGTTTTTACCTTCCGTAAGCATCCATCGAACCGATGTTTTTGGTAAGTTTTGCTTTACCAGTTTTTCGTTACCGCTCCATTGATTATTCTTAGAGTATGTCGTGGAATACTTCTCTTAAGAATGTTAAATGTTTCGGTTTATATGTATGGTAGGAATATATCGCCTTTCGATTTTATTGTAATCACTTAATGTGGCCGGATGAATCGCGATTCCATTCACTTAGTTTTTCACTCGGTTTAGAATACCATGCTGTAAGGCACCTTTTTGATTGGATTTTGTTTTAGTTACGCATTGTTCATTGGTACTGTTTACGCCGCTGAAACTTTAGATTTTTCTATTTTTAGAGGTGGATGGCAGTGTGTTGGTCTGATTTTTGCAGCCAGTTTTACCTTCCGAACTACATTTATCTTCCTCATCTTTGACCTGGGTAAAGGTAGATTGTAATGGCGGGACAAATATTTCATCGTGGATAACAGTATTTTGACGGCTTCTACTGCGTATTGGCCTAGTGTGCAACCTTTAACGTTTCTTCTAGCTAGGACATAGTTATGAACCCGAATCTCTCATCGCGGGCGAGCATGCCGTGTTTTTACGATAACTGCTTGATAGCGCCCGGATTGCTCTCTGGTATTACCGGCTGCGTATTGGGTGGTAAACACGTTAACGGCGTCTTGTAACACATCAGTTCTGGAAAACAAAATGCTGACGGCGTGTAAATATATACTGCACCCAACTTACTTATACAAATGTATGATGTTGCGCTGAAAAAGTTGAGAACTTCCACTCTCGACTGTGGTTCACACGCGACAGACTTTTACGCGTGTTCTTAAAGATAGAAGCCTTCGAGACTCGACCATTCTGAGAGTGAGGTTCACAACTAGCATTCTCCTGTTTCGGTTGTGTTTATTTTGCGATCTCCGGTAAACTTTCAGGAACTATAGCCTAGGTCTCTTCTGCATAGCTGCGGTGGGTCCGTTGCAATAATAACAAACAAAGCACGAGTGTTAAAAACGCGAAACAACAGCGACTCTTGTTAAGAGATGGCTAGCAACAACTACAATTACGATCACAACCATCGGTTCAACCTAGACAACAACCGAGGGTAATATATAAATATTAAACGTAGGGACAAGCTGCAGAAGATGCAATTAAATTGGTGGACACAATGGATTGCTCTTCTAAAGAAGATGAAAGCACGATAATGAGTAATAACATTGACTCAGATGACTTCTGGTCAACAAAGAAAAAACGGTAGAATAACAACAAACCACTTAGAAACATTCCCACAAAATTATAGAAGACAGGCCAGAAACGATCACTACCGCAAAAACTACTCTCAAGAAACCCCTAGCTAAACCTTCGCCAGTTGTAACGATTACAGAAAATATGAAATTTAATACGAAATCTCCGTGTAGCCCACAACGAAAAGCGACATCTAAGGTTGTAAATCTATTAAAACAATCACCACGTTTATCAGCTGCACTCAGAAAAGATGCTCCAAATGGTTGTCTGCGGCATTCCCGAGACAGCGGCCAAAAACACATTTCTGGAAGATCTAATTGCGCAAGCCCTTCCAGTGTAATCAGTGCGAAAAATGTGTAAGGGGGCTCCGCGAAAATTCACTAAATAAAGTGGCAATAACCATGTTGCTTTTTTCTACAGATATTCCGCCAGACCCAAAAGATCTTCTAATCCTATTGCAGCCGGTTGCCTGAGGGTCCCTGAACCATCTTCTTCCACCGATACTCATCACGGCGCTTATCGATAATGTACAATTGCGACCGTCCCAAGTTGAAGACAATTTGTAGAGTACATGTTGCAGAGTATCCACGTCTTACGGTAGCAACTGAGTCAATTTCACCGCTGCCCTAAAGGAACCAACTGAAGAAGCTTAACAAATGCCTACATTTGTACTGTCAAGCTGTTAGCTTCCGCAACAAGATCCCCTAATTAGAAATCTACGGCATCATCATATAATAGCAGTTCTAACCATTATTGAAACGCACCTAAAAGGAAACCATCAGTCCAAAGTTCTCATCCATCGTGGTATTTCAAGAATAACTAAAGATGTATAAGGGGCTAACAGTCATTCTAATTAATAATTCCATCTGTTTCAGACCACTAGCTACCAACCGCTCTTGAAAAATCCCAACACTGTTTTTCTTTTAACTTCCTTGGTTTATGGCGTCTACGGCCGACACCAATACATCCTTTCGCAATAAAGCGGAGCCAAAAATGGCAACAGGTGTGGTCTACCGTTTTATCTTCCTAAGGTAGCTCCGCCTGAAAGTCCCTCTTCTATCTGGTCTAATTTCTCTTCGTATCCTGAGGACCTGGGGGGTTTGGGCTAGTCTTCCCGCTTAAAATTTTTTTGATAAGCTGCTTGAGCTTGTTTGTGAGCGAATCTTCTTCGGAATCAACTTGTTGGTTAAGGACGTAAATTTCGGTTTTTTACACGTGCGCATATAAAGTATCTACATGTTCAGTGCAGCAGTAGGGTACGTGGTCACTTGTAATATTGTGAGGTGCCTGTGACCTCGTTTTTACTTCTATGGCTATTCTTTATATATAAGTACTCCATTCTTGGAGCTGTGTGCTTTTACTACATTGACGTTTCAGAGATTTTCTTTACTTCTGCGTAGTCGTTGTTATGTAAAACCATGTGGGGAGGGGAAGGGCGCTTCTGTCGAAATGTTTAGTGGAAGCTGTATTCCTTCTTGCTTGGGTTGTCTTGATGTTTCAGCTTTATCGTACTCGATGGATTCCTTATTTCTGAACGTGCGTTTTGAGCATTCTTCTTTTTGCTTGTAAAACTTCTGCGCTATACTTTGGTTCGTTAAGGAGTCCTATTCTACCATTGGTTTTTGGTGCTGTATGTGGTATTTTATTATTTCCAAGTTTAATACAGGTAACGTATCTGCTCTTGTTCATCGTCTGGTGTGTTTTGGAGTTCTATTTTCTTCGGGGCGGATGTTAGGTTCATTGTCTTTGCGATGATTTTTATATTATATGGAGTATCGGAATTGTTTTATCCTACACCTTCGTCTTGGTGAGTTGTATTTCCAATTGTGAATTCAGTGCATTGCCGATTTCCTACGTTCCCATTCTTGTAGGAGGAGAATGAGTCTTGGTCGTTAGCGTGTTTAGTGACCAGCCCATTTTGGCCGAGCAGTCGTATGATGGAATTCGGATAGGCATATGCTGATTCGTAAAGTTTCCTCGCGGCTTCTCTGATTTACGAGTTGGTTGGTTTAATTTCAGGCAGAGTGATGTAAGTATGTGTTTTTGATGTCACAAGGAGCTTGGAAGACGTGTCTTTAGAACCCGATTCTATGCAATTTTCAGCTTTTTACAGTTTCAGCCGCGCACCTCCAGACAACAGCACCGTAGAACATTGTTAGTCGAATAGGTGTTGTCTTGTTTTCGTGAAGAAAACTGCTATATTTTTATTAACGTTGATTTGTATTCGTCACTTCGTCCACCAATTATTGATGTTATGTAGCGTTCACTGGAGGTGCTAGTAGCGTTTTTGTCTTACTGAATGCTCCTCGCATATTATACGATGATGTATGGGAAAAGGGGGACACCTGTTAGTATTGATTTTAGTCTTGATTTTTCACTATTCATTTTAACCTCGCAAGATAGTTTGATGCCGCACTTTATCAAATACTACCGTGATATCAAGGAATACGCCGTCCATTTATTGATGTTGGCTGAACATGATGCTCTCAAAGACATATAATGCCTGACAAGTGATTGACTATACCTTCTTGAACCCAAATTGCTTCTTGGGGATCAGATATCTGTCATTCATTTCTTTTTCCAGTCTATTTCAGGATTTCCCTTCCAGAAGGAGACAAAATTCCCTTACTTTTCCAGGTTTTTCCTGACTTACTTTTTTGCGGAGACTCTTTTGAGGTTATTAACATTGCTCAATAATCACTTTGTAGATAAATGGTATGAAAGGAGATGGATAGCTCACAAGATTGAATCCAGGAAACCAAAGAGTCCCTGCCATGCATTCTTCTCATTGACCCATGCAGGGATACAAAGAACTCATTAGAACCTGGATAACGAGACCTCTAAAAAATTATACACTGAGATAGGTACCTCAGGGTGACACTCAAGGCATCCTGAAGTATTGACAAAGAGGGATATATGGTGATTCAGTCTGCCATAATAGCAACCTGGCTTCTTTGGGAGCCAAATTAACTTTTATCTCTTATATACTAATAGGTTCTTAGTACATTTTATTTTCAGATTTTTAAGGACTCATGGTATAGAATACATTTTTGTAATGAAATTTAATTAACAGAAATACAAATTTCAAGACTTCATAAAGCGCCCACTATTTCATTAAGTAGAAAAATTTAGCGTTTATTTCTGTCAGTGTTTATTTGCATTTTATTAATCAAATAAATGAAACTGTTTAAAGATACTTAACGATCATTTTACCAGAATGATAGTAATTTATAAACCATTTACACTATTTATCAACCATATACACAAATACTTTAAATACTGGTGAATGCAATCAGCTGATTACAAATAAAAACGACCTGCTGAAAAATCTCGCCCTGTAATGCACCCAAACATTTTATAGCTTATGCAAAGGGACTATAAGTTTTTCATTATCTTATGAAGTTATATACTTAAATATATATGTACTCTAATGAAGTAAGAAATATTAGTGTTTTTAAAAACAAAACATTTTTCCATGAATCATTATAGAATTCGCCGACTTTTAATAATTTTTGTTAAATTCCCTGACTATTCCATGACTTTTGAGATATTTAAAAAATTCTCTGACAATTCCAGGTTTTCAGATTTTCTAGGTAAGGGGGACCCACGCTATTTTACGTGGGATGGTTAACAGAACTTATAATACGATAATCTTAAGGAACTGTTTTTAATAGCCCATTTTCAAGTAGGAAAATAAAGCTGGCATGTTTCCATTTTGTGAGATAATACCGGAGGCGTACAATTGCTTTCACGTGCCTATTAGCGTTTTGGCATATTTTTTTATAGCTTTAGGAGTGATACATCTGGTCCAGGGACTTTATTGTCCTTTCCTCTGATAACAATCTTCTCCGGTTCTTATGGTGTAGCCAGTAGAATGATTATTCCGTCGCGAGTTTGGAGTAAGTGTTTTGTGATGCAATTTATTCTACTAATGAACTCCAAGTCGACATTGTCGTAGTCGGAAGACCACTCGTGTTCTGAGCAGTTGACGTGCACCTCGGCTTTGTCTTTTTCCGAATACACGATTTCACTTTTCCCGTATATGTATTGATGATCGCGTAAAACGACCATTCAGAGTTCATGGTTATAATTGATTTAGTCTAGTTTTGTGTCACGTTGTTAATTTTGATGAGCTGCTAGAGCAGGCTTAACTTGAGCCGCTAGGTGGTTGTAGTTTCTACAGTTGCCGAAGTTTAAACGACCTTTACATCTCTCTCGAGTCTCGGTTTTTTAAAAGCTCTTTAATGTTTTGTGGCCGCCGTGTCCATCGCTAGAGTCATTCGGTGAAACATCCTACTGCGTCATCCAAATCAGTAGTGTTAATAATTAGGATGTTGCCCAGTGCTGATTGGAGATGTTTGGTAAATGCCCGCCATAATTTCATTTAAGCGATTTCGTCTTCGACAACAAGAAATCGAGTTGTAAAAGGACCGGGTTATGAATGGAGTTGACGACTGCAACGGAATGTTTTAAAAGGACAATGTCCAAGATGTAAGATTAGCCTGAGCTTTTTCAGAGAAGCGATGGATACATTGCAGTTTGGATTCACGACAACTTGTTGAAGCGCTCTGCCGCTCGCTTTGGTGACCCTGTGTAGCGTTTGGAGTTTAGTTCGTCGGCTGTAATCAATAGGGCGCCACCTTCCGTTATATTCTGTAAGTTTTATACTGAGTACATAATTTCCACATATATTAAGTCACTTATCGTATCATGTGATCAGCTTCTACATTGTCTTTATAGAAATCAGCCTCCTGAGAAGGTAATAATTGCTATACGACTGTTTTAACGTCGTTATCGTCGTACTAATACTGCCCGACGAGGTACTGGTTTAAATGAACGAAGAATTTAATCACTAGACGCGAGTACTATACTGCACAGGGGGTAAATCAGTTATTCCCAACTTGCTTTGAGTAACGGGCATTGTCACGAAACAGTATGATTACACAATGCACTTTATTTAATGTTTCACAATAAACTTCAACATTTACCATCGTTCACTCCGAGACAAGAAGTCAACAAACAACAGCACTTGCCTATCAGAAAACACGGTGTTCATAATTTTTTGGGGCGAATTGCTTGAACTTCACATTTCATTGATTGATGTGTTGACTCTTATGTATCGGTAGTGACGATTTGGTTTAAAAATCGATCGCATTTATCATTATACTTTGTGAGAACAGTACATCCACCAGTTAAGTGCTTTGTTTTATGCAAATCAGTCAGCATTTTTGGGACCCTTCATGAGCACATCTTTCGATAGTTTAAACGGTTTGTCACAATTTTATACAGAATACTTCGAGAAACTTGAGGAAATTCATTAGATAGCGACGACATCGTAAATAAGCTATTCTCACGAACTTTTTTATCAACTTTCTCTAGCGGTCATCATTAATGATATACGGTTACCAACTCTGTACCTCATCATGCACGTTTGTACGGACTTCATTAAATGCTCAGCCCATTTTCTTACCATGCCATCACATGCATTGTCTTCGCACACTTCACTAATATGTTGATGAAATTCGATCACTTTCGCAGCTCTCGCATTTAAGAAAAATTACAGCTCGTATTTTACAAACACAGATACTTTCAATGGTCTTAGATATTTTAAACACGTACAAGAGAACATAAACTTCTCGCGTAATGGCTTCCGTAGCAAGCCCATAGATGCAGGAACTCAATTCGCATGCGCGGAATGGCGACCGCTGTGCTGTAGCGGCCATATATTAAAACGTGCCTTTAAAGACACTTAGTTACTTCCCTAAATTCCCGAAAAAGCTGACATCGTCCAACTAATTCGGTATGCAGACGACACGGCGCTCTGTCCCACAAACCATAGATCCGTTACAATTTCCACGGCAATTGTTGCTGAATTTCTAAGGGCCGAGAACTAGTTTGAACGCTCATAATAAACCACAGACCTTTTTATTTCAACACTTAAACAACACCAAAAGACGATTCCAATTCCACCAAGCAGTTAACGTGCGGCTTTGGGGACAAGCAATGCAGTTAACTGACTCCACAACTTACTTGTGTATTACCTGTATTCCCGCTTTAAATTGGAATATCCAGCTGTTGCTTTGTCTGAATTCTATACAGTCATCGTCGGGTACCTGCTTCGATTGGATTGCTTTTATAGCTCTCGGGAAGTCTGCAATCTCGCGAGCATTCCTTCTGCGGATGCTGACATCAGAGACCTCTGCGCCCGATTCGTATTGAGTGCCGCCGCAAGGGACCGTTATCATAACGTAAGAACACTCTGAACGAATTTCCCATGGCGCAACAATTCAGAGAGGAAAATCTCTTATCTACCAACCACAGTACTAGAAATTAGCATAACATCTGAATAAGGTATTACAGAAGACCTTGCGCATATCCTTAAACTACTCTCTGAGACAATGACAGCACAAAGACACCGCCCACCAATCAAAGTAAATTTCTTAATATTTTTTCTTTTTAAACTAAAAACTATCTATACAACGGCTGAAGGTACAAAGACTAGATGGGTCCTGGTTGCTTTGTATGATTTGTGTAAATTAGCATATACACGTTGATAAATGAAGAAAGTTCGACTCAACCACGCACCTTAGAGGAGACGACGGAATTTGTACAAGTTATAATACATACTATTCACAGAACAATTAAATAATTATTTAAATGTTCTGTGATACTATTCATCTGAGTGTTATTATTTTCAAAACTTAGGATCATAATGTATGCTTTTACGAGGGCTGCTATTTATATTACTGGCCTTGGTAACACTGATTGTTGCTAGGCACCAGCTGATGTTTCCAGTGCAAACTTCACATTGTTAAACATAAC
>JAHWXV010904885.1:0-12006 GCA_024586415.1 Phrixothrix hirtus
ATTTTAAATTTTAAATAATTCACAAAAGAAATTGATGATAGCTATTAATTGAGTTTACCTAACTTGATGAATAAATGTACAAAAAAACACAGCGGAGCTGGCAAGTTGTTGTGATTTTCTTGGCAACATGAGGTCCGGAGGTTGTGCAAACAACGCGCTTATTCGGAATTGACTGCCGCAATTTCTTTAATGTTATATGATTTGCATCAGGATTAATGGAGCCATTTCGAGGTTTAAAGTAGTTAAGCAATAGACCCTATCGCACCAGACAGATTCCATGAGGTTTCGAGTTTCTTTATTTTTTAACCTTTCTGGGACTAACTGGCGAAAGATCCTGACGCAAGTCAATTGACTGAAACCAGTAACAATGCTTGTCAGGTATGAGTCTCCGACATTAGAATAAAACTTTCTTGTCTTCTGCTATAAGCATGCGAAAAACCATGCAAATTTTTCTGTACTTCAAATGATTTGAAACAGTTTTAAGATTACCGGTGCGCGATGTATGCAAAATATGTTTCCATATGTCGCTAAATGCAACATAGATATTTTCACAATCGGTAATTAAACGCAGAAATTCCCCTTAATGACTGACGTCCATTTTTCTTTCCATTATGGACGTTCTTTCTCGTCGAGTTAAAATTTCTGTACCATCTTCGCCAATAACTCATTAACAATGTTGTCTCCATAAACTTCTTCAATTTGATGGTGAATATCACACGGTTTCACACTTTTTACGTTTGAAAATGGAATTCTAGATCTCACTTCTCAAATGGCACCGTTTATATTTGGTTCACTGTACAGACAAGTAGGAATAGTGCAACGGAACTTTGCACAGATAATCTGACCCGACTAATTCACCTTGATATTCAATGGTGGCTATTTGAGCTGCTGATTCTGCTCATAGTCCAAACTGGTTGTAGTTTCTGGAAACGACTTGCACGTACAGTTATTCCTAGTTTCTATTACAAAGGCAGCAGCCTCGTTTCTCTCATTGAATTTTAACAAGCCATTTAGTATGTTGTTAACCAACAGGTAAATATCCTTCGCTTTTGTACTGCAATATTTATTGTTGTGGTAGTTGTACTTTAGCAATTTCTAAAGAGAAAGGCAACTTTAATATCTACTACTGATGATATCGTAAGCCAATAAGAAAACTCTTCAAGGATTAGTGCGTGGGTGCGTACGTGCCTGCATTTGTGTTTTCTTTAATTTTCGTTTTTGTGTTTTTTTTCTAAGTAAGTGATTGGATCTGTTTTAGTCGCTCGATAGATGGGTTCTTCTAGTATTTTTTGTATTGTAATCGCGTCGGTCTATTATTAATGTGCAATTTCCTTTATTTGTTAGTATAATGACTGGGATCGTTCTTCGTGAGATTTTTAGCGTCCACTCATGATATTTAACGCCGTATCAGTTTTATTGTGTTGAAATATTTTTAACGGAATGCATTATATATTTTTGTATATTTAGTATTGCTTTTTAATATCTAAACCATATAAATAAATTTTAAGGGTTTAATGCTTTATAAACGTTACAGTTTTTAATTCCATATTTCTATATGTAGATTTTTAGAGGCCGATGATACATATATAGATATTTTGCTGTGGGTATTTTGTGGTTGTTCCAGTTATTTTTAATCACATTTTTGTCTACCTCGTTGGTAGTGTTGACCAACTTTAACAAATTGTGTGACATTACATTTACGTAACTGTTCGGTTTTAGAATGAGGTAGCGGAACTAGTTCGAACCGGCATTGTATTCATCAACACGTTTCAGGTTCAAGACCCTTCTAAATCAGAACTCTAAATTTAATGCTCCGTATTTATTTAAAAAGAAATTTACATAATATTTCCTTCCAAATATTTACGTTAGACCTTGTATCTATCTCACCCAATTGATAAACGACTCATTATATGTTTATCTCTTAGATGCGTTATAGAGTGTGTATACGCATCTAAAATGAATCCTTAGAGCGTTATTTTTGCGTTATGTCCTACTAGCTTATGTAGATATGTTAATGCGCCATGGTCCGTAATTATATTTAGTCGAATGCACAGCAGATACATCTAAACCTATTTATGCCAAAAATAATCGCTAAAAGTTCCAATGCCGAAGCAGAATAGCGCGATTCCCGTTCTTGTAATTCCTTCCTCACGTACGCTATAGGATTTCGTCGTCAATCTGTAATAAGACTGTCACTTTTACAGTGGCGCATGCGTCAATTTCCAGTATAAAGTCCTTGCATGTAACGTGTATACATGTCCCTTTGTAATAATTTCTATAATTTATAATCAACTAAAGATTGTTTGATTACTTCAAATCAATACATAATATATTGAATGGATATTTTTAAAATAATTTACAATGTAGTTGCCGGCGCACGCATTAAAAGATTTAGTTATAAAATTTTGTTTTTTTGTCTTGTATATAAATATTCAATCTGGCGACTTTTAATTTCATAGGTTGCATTCGTTGCGAATTGCAATGCCAATTTGCGCGTTTTAAACAGTACAAATTTGATCTTCTCTCAATACAGAGGGTTGTTGCGCATTTATCGCATAAAATTTGTTATTTTATACATTATACTTATATTATTTTTCGTTATTAGTTTTAGAAGTGGTTATACAACGTACATATATTTAATTTAAAGACTCAATTTAGTATTTTATCGGGCAGTGCTTTAGTCTACCTTAATTTCTTAGCTCCATGCTTTCTCTCCAAATCAAATTCGTGAAGAACAAGCTTCACCTGATTGCTCATATTAAATTGGAAGGTAAGTTGTTTTCCTTTAAATTGTAAATTGTTCATTTATTAGTTTAATTGGCTTAAGTTGTATAAGTGCAATCATGGTCCTTTGCTTTATTTAAATTTCGTTTGGAACATAAACCCCAGCCCAAAAATTCAGTGCATGAATCGAGTCGCCCCGCTCTAAATGTGCTTTGTGTAAACCCGCTAAATTTAAATCTTTGATATTATATCGCACTTCCTTTTGTTCCTTCCTTCCGGATGTTTTTTTAATCCTGAGTTCTAAATGTTGTCTTTTTCGTTAAATATGGAAGCTGATTTATAACAACAAATTTTCGTTTTTTAAAATTGCAAGGTACTCTTAATTGTTCAACGTGACTGCAACAATGTTGCAATGAAGGACAGATATTTATTTGAATACATGTAAGAAAAAGAACGAATCGAAATTCTATACATTGCGTCGAGTTTCTCATTAGTTTATAAAATATAACTTGACTTGCTTGTAAAAGCTTAAAATTCAAGGACTTCGTGCTATTTGTATTAATCCACACATGTGTAACGTTCGATTCTTAGCGTAAAATGTTTAATTATTTGGCTGTTTCGACCCTTGATTTGATTTTACAAAAGAAAATTATTTCAAAGCTTAAAATAATTTGCAGACAACTTCGTTATTCCAATTTCACTTGCTTATTTAATCGTTTAATTGCATGTACGCAAAGTGGATTCTTAGACGTACAAAAACAACTTAAAATAAGGGAACACAAAAAAGTTCAAATTCTCATTTCATATCTAAAATCAGAATATGATGCATTTATTGATGAAATAAAAATGTATAAATCCCTAGAAGTTTTTCTAAATGGTTCAACTGAGGAACTATTTACAGAATCAGTTCATATAATTAAATCTTTATACCTAGAAGTCGTCGCTTCAATCTACTGTACTACAGACACGCCTACGCAATCTATATCGCCAAATTCGAACCCTTAAATCAAAATAGTAATTTTGCTTTGCCCAAACCCAAAATTTAACACTTTTCAGGCCAGTGCCATACATTATCAACTTTCTACGCAAAATTCATTTCTATGGTTGACAGTATAAACGACCTTTCGAATGTAGACAAATTGCAATATTTTCTAACGTTGTTAGATTCGGATCCATTAGCTGTAATTGATTATCCCCATTAGTATCGTAAAGTTATCAAATAGCATTAGAGTTGATTCGTAAGCGTTACAAAAACGAAAAACGCGAAATCGCTAGTTATGCAACGGAACTGTTAAATTTACCAAAGATTAACAGTTCCAATGTCAATTCAGTTTTAAAATTTGTTGACTCTTACAATGTAAATTTTTTTTCGCTACAATCTATTCAACATTTTGATGTTTTCAATGCATTTTTTGGAAACTTTGTACTCTCTCGTTTGATCACCAACGCGCATCTCGTTTTGATGGAAAAACAGCTGCAGAAATCAGTCTTCCAAAGCTAGACACAATAATGAAATTTTTAAAAAGTGAAGTCGAACATGCTGAAAATGTTGAAACACTCTCGCATATCACAACCTATGAACCTTCGACATCAAAACTCTATTCAAGGACCTCAGTCAAAACTGATATCAAATCCGCCTCGTCTCGTCAAAAGTCTATATCGTCGTTAATGGTGGTTACTCCAACTTGCATATTATGCAATAAAAATTCATACAAACTCGCTATATGTTTGTATTTTGTTAACAAAACACATCAGGAACGTTTTAGCTTCTTCAAACAAAGCAAACTTTGTATAAATTGTCTTGGCTATCATTTGATTTCTGGATAAACCTCAAAATTGGCTTGTCGCACTTATTCTCGTAAACACCATTCTCTTTTGCATTTTGATCATTGTTCAAGTTAACCCAAGCTGAGCAACACTTCCTCCTCTTTATTAAATTCGAAACCTCTGACTTGGTTACCTTCAAAGAAAATACAGCCAAAACGCATTGTTGCTTCGCAAAACTCATCCAAACCAAGTGAGCATATATCTCTTGTTTTTGATGCAGAAAGCACCTCCGAAGTGCTCCTGGCAACCGCTCTCAATGTTCTAAAAACTTCAAACATCCATTTTTTTTGTCGTTTGTGCTATTTTAGATACCGCAAGCTACGATTCATTCATCTCTGAACGCTGTGCGCAAGCTTTGAAGTGCAAACGCAATAGAAACGTTGTTACAATCTCTGGAATTGACACAGCTTCCATCCAATCAAATGAAACTTGCCTTATACAAGTTGATCCGCTCTCGGGAACCACTCTGTCAGATTCTCATCTATTCTTCATTTTGAATAGAGTCACAAATAATCTCCCTCAATACCAAATTGATTCGAAAGTCAAAAGTCAATTTTCAAAATTTCTCTTGGCTGATCCAGCTTTCAACAAACTTTCTGCTGTAGACATACTCCTTGGAGCAGGTTTAACAATTCCTGCATTGACTGGTACACCTTTCAAAATCGCTCCTAACCAGCCCTTTGTTCTTCCAACAGTGTTTGGATACGCTATCATTGGTGCAGCACCTACACACTATACCATGACAGCAGTCTCGCTTTGTTCCCTTCATGTCAATCGCATAAAAGAACCTTCGCCATGATCTCATCACATCGCCGATCAAGAAAATTTGTCTCTTCAATTGCAAAAATTTTGGATACATGAAGAGCCCCCATCGAAACCAACTCCCTTAACAAATGAAGATCTTCATTGTTAAAACCTCTACTCATAAACTGTTTCGCGTGAATGCTCAGGTTGTTATCAAGTACGACTTCCATTCAAATCCAATACTACGCATACTCTAGGAAAATCGTATTCCTTCGCATACAATTGTGTATTCTCGCTGGAACGCCGCTTCGCAAAGAACTCTTCCTTGAAGGAAAAATATATTCACTTCATGAGAGACTACCTGCAAGCTGGTCATATGCGTGTTTTACCTGAAGGATTGGAAGCTAAATGCATAATACCGCATCATGGCATTTTCAATACTCACGGGGACACCGAAAAACTTCGTGTTGTGTTTAGTGGTAGTAGTAAAAGCTCTTCTGGGAACTAGTTGAATGATTTGCTCTACGTCGTAACTAAATTACTTGGTCACTGAAGTTATCAATAGATTTCGCCAATAACCATTCGTATTTTCTTGTGACATCAAACAGATGTATCGCCAAATCAGTGTTCATTCTGAGGATCAATTATACCAATGGCGTGAATTGCCTGATCTACCGGTACAAGTGTTTGCTCTTACAACCGACACGTATGGCGTAACTTCTTCACCATACCTCGCTATTCGCACTATTGCTCAACTCGTTCGAGATGAAGGACACAAGTGCCCTTCAGCAGCAAATATTCTGCGTAACAATATTTTTGTCGATGACATTGTAACTGGTGCATTCTCATTTACAGGTGCGCTCTTGCTCAAATCAAATCTCGGTTCTCTCCTCCCACTAGGCTGTATTGAACTTAGGAAATGGTCTAGTGATTCGCCCAAACTTGTCAAAGATATACCCAACGAGCATCAAGAATTGTCAAAACCTTTAGATTCAACAAACGCTTGCATTCTCATTCTCGGCTTCAATTAGAATCCACAATCAGATAGCTTCACTCTTCAATTATCTTTGGTTTCATCCATGCTGTTTAATAAACCAAAAAAACGTAAATTACTATCATTCATCGCGCAAATTTACGACCCTTGTGGTTAGATCTCACCTTTCGTTATGAAAGCTGAGTGTTTTCTTTAACATCTATGACTACCTTCGCTTGCATGGAATGATCCACTCCCAAAAAACCTTGTCATAGTTTGGAAAATTCTCCTCAGCTCGTTTAAAACTCGCGTCTCCATAAATATACCTCGGTAAGTTGTCATTCCATTCGCAAAATACGAACTTCATGGGTTTTGTGGTGCTTTCCAACATGGATACGCCATAGTAATTTATCTTCATTCGAAATCACAAAACAGTGTTTCCACATCGCTTATTCTGCAAATACTCGTGTCGCTCCACTTAAAACAATTTCGTTGTCTCGTTTGGAACTACTTGGTTCATATTTTCTATCTCAATTGATTCATTCCATTCTTGAAGCTTCCCGAAACTTACTGTCGTTTGAATATGTCTATCTCCTTTTCAACTAAAAGCATTGGTCGCAAATCGTGTTTCCACCATCCAGGAAACAACACAACCGCATTGGTGGCATCATGCTCCTTCGGAATTGAATGCTGCAGATCACTCAGGAGGAATTGCAACTTTAGCCTCACTTGACAATACTAATTGCCTTGGTGGTCCATCCTGGATTCTTAAACCAAAAGAACAATGCCCACAAACATCACACGCAGTTTGTACCAGTCAAATGTTGGAATTTAAATCGACGTCACTAATAGTTACTTTACACCTCCCAGAAAATAGTTTTATGTCGCACATTTCTTGGCATCGGGCAAAACGTATTATTTCTCGCATACTTCCGTGTTGGTTGCGTAATCCTCCAAACTCACATTCTGTATTTTATCCATTCTTAGTCTTGCTCGCTCAAAGGTATACAAATATATTCGTTGCATTCGTGCAAAGTCGGTTAATTCAACTCCTCTCATGGGACAGTTACCGAGTTCCCGTATCACTCTCGCCACCTTTCCATCACACCGGCATGGACTTTGCAGGTCCATTTCAAATAAAAGTATCGTATATTCGCAAAGCTAGTATTTCAAATCTACTACGTTTCTGTCTTCGGCTGCTTTGCCACTAAGACTGCTCATTTAAAAGTTGCAACTGGTTTGTCAACTGCTGGATTCCTAGACTGTTTATTTCGCTTTGTTAGTCACCGTGAAAATCCAGCACACTTGTACTCAGATTGTGGTACAAATTTCATTGATGCCAGTAAAGAGCTGCGTCAACTCCTCATATCGTTATTGCAGACCCCTCAAAATAAAGTGACATTTCAGACTTCAGTTCGTCGCGTGGAATCAATTTTCACTTTCTTCCTGCTTCCTCATCCCATCAAGGATATTTCTGGGAACGCATTGCTCAGAGTGTCAAGTATCACCTTAGACGCGTTGTAGGCACCCACATACTTACTATCATCCAATTTATTAGTTTGACTCGCATCGAGGCAATATTAAATTCACGCCCGCTGTAATCAGTCTCGACGGAACCAAATGATTTGTTATACCTCTTGCCAGCTCACTTCCTAGTCGGAAGGCCCATCACTTCGTTTCCTGAACCTGACCTAACCCACACATCAGACAATCGCCGAAAGTACTTTCAGCTTGTTCAAGCTTTAGGTCAACGCTTTTTGAAAATTTTGCATATGCAATATTTGCCAAGCTTACAGAAACGATCTAAGTGAACAATCCATCAACTACATTTACAAATTAACGATCTCGTTCTTGTCTCAGAGAACAATGCTCCACGTCTTCGTTGGCCAATTGGAGGCATTGTTAAAACCTTCCCTGGCTGTGACAATGTAGTTAGAGTTGCGAATGTACACACTAGCAAAGGCGAATACCCTCGACCTGTCGTAAAGTTGTTACGATTTCCCTAGTTCTTGTGAATTAGGGGAATTCACAGGCAACTATGTGTAGGCGCATGCACTAAAAAAATTAGTTATAAAATTTTGTTTATTTGTCTTGTATATAAAAATTCAATCTAGTGTCTTAATTTCATGGATTGCATTCGTTGCAAACTGCATTGCCAGTTCTCGCGTTTTAAACGGTAAAAATTTGATCCGCTCTCAATACAGACGGTGGTCGCTCATTTATTGCTTCAAATTTATTTATCACTATACTTACATAATTTTTCGTTATTAGTTTTTCAGTGCTTATACAATGTACATATATTTAATCTAAAGACTCAATTTAGTATTCTTTCGGATAGTATTCTGGTCTACCTTAATTTCTTAGCTCCATCATTTCTCTCCAAATCAAATTCTTGAAGACCATGCTTCACCTGACTACACATATTAAATTGGAAGGTAAGTTGTTTTCCTTTAAATTGTAAATTGTTCATTTATTTGTTTAATTGGCGTAAGTTTTATAAGTGCACTCATGGTCCTGCGCTTTACTTAAATTTCGTTTGGGACATAAACTCCAGCCCCAAATTACAGTCCATAAATCGAATCGTCCCGCTCTAAATGGGCTTTGTGAAAACCCGCTAAACTTAAATCTTTGATATCATATCGCACAGTAGTATTTCTAAGCCAATCTAAATTAAACAAATTTATTTGGTTTCAGTGTAATATTAGTATTAAACTGCAAATGTGTCAGCTCTCTCTGGTCTTTTTGCTAAAAACGTTAAACAAAATGTTAAATAGTAAACAAGCACTACCATATATATTATTTACTTAGAGAATTTAATTAAGATCAGAATTAATTTAAAATCAGTTTAGACGTCATTTTTATATGTAATAAAGTTATAAGTAATATAGTTAACTATTTTAATTAACATCGTATAAAGCACAAAATTAGACATTCTAGAAATACATACTAAAATTATGATATTAAAAGGACTGCATTTATTTTTACAGGACAGCTTTGTTCATTTAACAAACAGTAAAATTTAATTGACACACGTCTCAAGGGTAAGAAAAAGTCGTGTGCTCACAGAAAACTTTCCAGTATAAGCTCACAACTAAGTAATGTATAACGTAATTGCGAAAACTTGGTACAGTAATCAACGGGGCAACTGCAATAATTAAAAATAAGTTAGGAATATGGGCGCCGTCC
The DNA here is from genome assembly GCA_024586415.1 of Phrixothrix hirtus. NCBI lineage: Eukaryota > Metazoa > Arthropoda > Insecta > Coleoptera > Phengodidae > Phrixothrix > Phrixothrix hirtus. Next base: position 9,455 of record JAHWXV010904885.1, read on the forward strand.
AAGGTTAGCGTAGAATCGGCAACAACAAATTCTCGTGGGAAAGATCGCATTCAATAGTTAGGTTTTGATTATACATCAAAGTAAGGAGAAGTACGAAAGGTCACATGGAATAAAACGTGTTAGTTCGAAAATGCCGTGTTTTCTATTTTAGATAGTCTAACATGTCCTTGTTGAATTTTTGAAGTAATTCATCCAGCAGAGTTGCTGAATTGAAATTTCGAAACATTTGAGATATTTGTATCAACAAGAAAAAGGTGGTACAATCTTCCTTTGGTATCTACCCGCAGGATTCTTAATTTAATTTGAAAAATTAAAGGGACGGTTTCCGCTTCTAACAATCAAACGCAAATCATCTCAACTGTAAGTGATATCTCAATTATCTCACCTTTAAAACCTGGTTGTTAGGCGATCTTAACGCATGCACAATTCATTGTTGACAAAATCTAAATTTTTGAGTAAAGTCAAGTAATGGCGTTGATTCGCCGATCTGTTTGTGTTATAAAATCAAAGAAATTTCTTTGTAATTATACGTAAGATACCTACGATTTCTTTGATATGAAACAAATGAGTTTTTGGACTTCCACTATTAAACGTTTTAACGAACCATTTTGTGTATTATAAATTTAGACTATCAATTTTTCGTGAAATAACATCTAGTTGCAAAAATTAGTTAGACTAGTAGATTGTAGTATATTAATTTGTTTTATGAAAAAAAAACTACCCTACAGGGTAATCTTGCACGCATGATTACTTTTGTTCTTTGTATGTACGATGATTGTGTACTTTAAATGTCATCAACGCCAGTAAGGTTTGCTTTTTAAAGTGGTCTTAAGCTCATCTTCGATTTTGTTTCAATAATAAATACGAACCCGAGTTTCGTTGGCTAATGTCAAACATTGTTGTTAAATATTTTTAAGGAATAGTCGATTTATCTTAAAATTTTAATTTGGTTTATGTACATGTAAAAAGTGAATCATTAACAATATAACGTATCTTGTGCTGAATTAGCTTTTTTTATTTATTTCAAACAATATCACTCTTACCTACTATTGTGACTATACAGTATGCATTAGTAAAGTTAGTTCTGATCCACAATTTTGTCATTCAGCAAATGTTAGAAAGCATTTGTTTCGCATTAAATTTAAAACATTAATAACGACCTCATTTGCCATCAGCATTGTCAGTAATAATATATAAGGTTATCAAAACTTAGTAGTAATTTTTAAATAATCTATGTCAAGTAAAGCATATTCTTAATCTTGTGCCGCGTTAACTAAACTTGAAGTCCTTATAGATAATTTACGTTACATTCGATATACAGCTCATCTTTTGTTCAATTACTGTTAAACAAAGATCTGGGTCAGTTGTGCACAGTAAAGTGGGCTTCACTCCTAATTTAAGAATAAGGTTAGCACTCCGCAACGTACAGGAACTTTCATAAGTAGTGAGAACTTTAGCATTAGCATATTTCCTTTTCAGTATTAATCTCGTACTTGCAGTGCCATTAAAGAGTCTGTCGCCACTCTAAAGGTAGGTCACTAACATCTTGACATACAGGGTGTTTCACAAACATCATCTAGTAGTAGTTTCGACTTGAGAACAGTTGCGCCCAACTTTTACCGATTTTGTCTCGACATAGCTATGTTTAACGGCGTTGCGTTCACTTTACAGCGGTGCAGTAACCATTTTGAGTTAATTAACGTAAATTTAAAATTTTAAAAGAATTTACAAGAGTTAGTGGTTACTAAATTTTTAAGTATATGTTTTTAGTTCGGATATACTATTCTATAATTTTGTATGAAAACGCTGATTTTTAAAAGCATATATGTATCGATACGTGTGCGGTAGGGGACGACCGTGAGGTGGTTCGAGGCTTTTTGAGAGGAGTCTTCAGGCCAAGGCGGTCTCCTGTTTTCGTTCGCAAGAAATTAATTGCGATTTATAATTTAATTATTTTGTTTTCTTGTGCGAATAAGCATTTTCTTTATGCATATGTGCGGGATAAAGTTTATGCCGGAGTGTTTTCGTGGTAGTGTCACGCACGAAATGAAGATTATTTTGATAAGATATCTAGTTTATTCCAAGAAAATCACAAGCTTTCTTTGTGCCCAACGCACGAAGATGAAGCATTTTTTGTTTAAGGCAGTAGTGTAAAACTACCTGTATAACACCGAAATCGCGATTATAAAAACCGATACAGTTTTTCGCGAGGTTCAATGCTATAATTTTATTATAAAGTTAAGTAGAAAGACAATTTAAAAGACTTTAACAAATCGCGAAGTGCGGGAAACATTGTATAATTAGAATAATTAATTATAGGTATAAATATATGCCTAGGAGTTTATCTAATTTGAAAGGTAAAGAAATCAATATAAACTAATTAAAAGTTAATTAAATTACTAATACTGTATGTAATAGAAATAAGTTAAGATAGTTATATTTATAAAACGACATACCGCCATTTTAAATATGTACACGTTATAAATTTCGAGTACCGAGTAACTGCAAAGCGCAGGATTGAAATAGAAAATAAAGTACGCGAGTGGAATAAA
>JAHWXV010905115.1:0-10390 GCA_024586415.1 Phrixothrix hirtus
AAACCGTTTTTGGGGGTGAACTTTGAGGGTGGTTTTCATGTCTTAAAAGTGCTTTACAGCAGATAAAAAAAATACGTGTCTTTTATTTTTCGATGTTCTATAACATATCAAAAAATCAATGACATCGGTGAGTTGGGGTTGGGGTCCTTTCCTTGTTAGATAAAGGAATGTTTTTAATAATTTCAGAACGGAGTTCGATGCAAAAATGAAAATACTATATGTACATAATGTAATTCGTCACGCATAGTTATGTTATTAACTTTAGATAATTTACAAAAGGAATTAGCGATAGTTAACAATAGAATTTACATAAATTAGATTTTCAGCGAGAGCTGACAAGGTAAAGTAAAATAATGCAAATTCAGTAAGAAAAAAATTACAAAGAATATCAAACCGACTCTACACTATTAGTAGTTCATATTTTCTGGCAGGTATCGCCCTTAGTTTGGAATTTTGAAACGATTTCAACACCCAAGTAAGACAATTATTGTACCTGTTTTGAAAATTCTATTTGACAAATTAAGACTTGTTACTGAATCAAAGTCTTTAGCTTGTTACAGCTCATATTTAGTTGACACGGGATTTAATTACCTATATAATATATTGACCAAAGCAGGAAACATTTACCTTTCAGTGGTGACGTGCGATTTGGTAGATCGGCAATATTTCTAATGCTAAATATTTTGACAGTTAAGGGCCCCAAACGTTAATACACTTTAATACCTCTCAGGAACCGTGTTTTAATCTTTCATACAAAGTTACAAGTGCATGTGTTAAGCTTCACTCATTTTATTTTTATCTACGGTCTGGTAGACCGATGCCACTATTCACACTACACACATAATTTAAAGTATAATTTGTATTCGCATTGTAATCTAATATTCATACTTTTTGCGGCCAATTGATAATTCCCTTAGATTCCCCATTCCTGTATATATTGAATCATTGATTTTCTGTTACACAGTTTTGTGCGAAAAAGCAATGGAAGTAGTTGTGTTGTCAGTTTGATTTATTTATTTCGAATTTTGTGAATAAGTTTGTAGCTTATATTGGTAAGTCACTGACTTTTGACCTTGTTGTCATTTCCTTGCGTATCTTGATAGCTATAGGCTCACGGAAATTATAAGAGGGAGATAGATAAACTTCAACGTTTATTTAAAGAAGTTGATATTGATGTGGAATATGACGACAACGAAGAGGAAACGGAAGAGGATAGAATTGAAGAGCGCGATGAAGGTAGCGATTCGGTGCAAGAGTTGAATGTCGAGGAAGAGATTATTTTTAATGAATATCCCTTATACATTGGTAAGATAAAAGGACGCGCTGTAGATAGTACTTTCCATTGAAGAATGTTTGTACCAGATTTAAAAATATTAAGCGTTTGCCAGGGGTAAAACCTTTATTATGTGGAATTACATCTTTTGCTGAAATCTGGAGCTATTTCATCGACAATTATATGATTCAAGTTATTGTAGAGAATAAAAATAAATTTATTGAAACATCCACATAAAATTATAACTAAGCCAGAAATGCAAGTACAGCAAGTGTAGTTGAGATAAAGGCACTTTTAGGTTTGATGTATTTGTCAGGTGTTTGGAAATGCAATCACACCAACGCTGAGGATCTGTTCAGAACTAATGGAACATGGATGGTGATTTTTCGACTAACAGTGTCCCGATTCGTTTCTTATTGAGGCATCTCTGTTTCATCGACAAGAATACAAGGGAAGAGCGCAGCCAATTCGACAAATTAGCACCAATACGTGAAATATTCGTTAACTTTGTTCAAAAATGTAAGGATGATTATTCATTATCAGAATATGTCGCTGTTGATGAAAAGTTAGAAGTTTTTAGAAGAAGATGTGGGTTACGCCAATATATTCCTAGTAAGCCCAATAAGTACAAAATCAATAGTTTGCTTTTGCCAACGCAAAAATGTTTTATACCGCTAATTTAGAAGTTTACATTGGCAAGCAACCTCTTGGCCCATATTCCTATGACAACAGTCCATCTGATGTGGTGCAAGGACTATGTTAGCTTATTTATGATTCAGGACGAAATGTAACAGTTGATAACTGGTTTACTAGTATGGAATTAGTCAACAAACTGTTGTGGAATTTTCGTCTTATCATGATAGGTACAATAATAAAAAATAAGAGTCACCTTCCAGCTGAATTCCCGGATGGAAGAAACAGACCCATTTAATCAAGCATGTTCGGTTTTCAGGAAGATTGCACTCTGGTGTCGTATATACCCTGAAAGGGATAAAATGCTTTGCTGGCTACCTCGCTTCACTACGAAGATAAGATTGGCGCTGAGAGCGGAAAGCCCGAAATCATTACTTTATATAACCAAACCAAAGGCGGCGTTGCTGTCCTCAACAAATTATACTCTTCTTACAACTGTGCCCGCCCAACAAGGAGATGACTAATGGTTATATTTTATAGCTTCTTAAATGTTGCTGTTATTAATGCATTAGTTGAATATAGTTGCAATAATCCCAATGAACATTTGCTACGAAGAGATTTTCTGAATAACTATTATTCAGCCTAATATCAGATTATATGAAGGAACGAGCTGTTCTAAGCTATATTCCGCGAAATGTGCGAATGAGAATTAGAGAAATATGTAATATGGAGCCCTAAAGTGCTTTCTTGGATCACAGAAATAATAGCGTTGGACGATGTGCATATTACTATTCTAAAAAATATCGAAAAACCAAATACTTCTGTAAAGCATGCATAAAATATATGTGTTTGAAACGTGTTACTGCAGTGTGCAACGAATTCCATGAAAAAATTGGAAGTGACTAAACTGTTTATTTTAGTTAAACTTAGTATATGATAATTGTTCTTATTACATTAAGTAATTGTATTAACTTTGTTTTTAGCTGTTAACAGTATAGAAAGTTTGATGATTTTTTTTCTTCAATAAATCCTAAATTCCATGTTTTCACTGTACATTTGTGAAACTATACCCAATTTTCTTACAGGAAAGTTGGTAAATTTGGGTTTAAGCAAGATTATAATAAATAGCAAAGTTTTCATTATCTAAGGAACTTTAATTGCTGATCGGTCTCACAGACCGACGCCACCACTCATGTTTCATAAGAGAGTGCCACCACAGAATTGTTAAATATATCATTTACATTGACGGGTAACTGCAGTAGACTTGAATAATACTCAATTAATGGCCATGAAAAGACAACTGTGTCATTATGTTGCAATCATTTACTATTTGCTATTTACTAATTTTATAGGTAAATTTAAATATTTTTCGTAAAATAAATGTTAATAAATAAACCTCTTCTAATAAGGAGAGCAATAAAATGGTCTATGGGACGGAATATATTTCTATGAAGAGCTAATGTAAGGAAAGTATTGGGATCCCGATATGCATCACACACATTAGTGCTTGACTAAGATGTGTTTGGAAATAATTTTCAAAAAAAACCGAAATAGTATACAAGGAGACCCAAGAGACATTTCACTGATTTTCGTTTAAAATAACAAATATCAAATATATGGGAAATCATCTATTATAGAAATTTGGATAAATATTTGCAGTAATTCTCAAAATGATGACTCTAGCGTTCGACACAAGCTTTGCATCTGCCAACAACGGAACAATACACTCGCGTGATTATTTTTTTATTATTATCCATATCTTCAAAGGCGTTCTCAATTAACATTAATATCAATAGGTTTGAAAATTCCCTGTCTTCCATAGTGCCCCACTTAGAAGAATCACACGGGGTTAGGTCACATAATCCTGGTGGCCAATCCCTCGTTCCACGACAACCTGTCAGTTCAAAAAGTTTTATCCAAGAACCCTTGCGAAGCATTTGCGTGGTGGGGTGATGCGTCATGCAGATGAGAAATTATGCCAGTACCTTCAAATAGTTGACCATTCTGTAATTCGGGAATAACAATTATTCTGAACATGTCCGGATAGCTACCATCAATAAAGTGCCTTCTAAAGAATATGCTCCTATGAATACACCATACGAAATGCCACCCTACATAAAAACCTCAGGAACATTTAATTCTCGGCGCATCCTGTCATGCGGATTTTCATCAAACCAGTAAATTGAGTTATGCCTATTGATTTAATTTACATCCTACTTCATCAGTTCACAAAAGTCCGAAACAGTATTGTGGCTTAGCTGCTATTCGATCAAACGTCATTTGCGAGAATTGTACACTACTATCACAACCACTATCATGCAAGGCTAGTAATCGTGGTTGATACGATTTTGGGAATTTTGAAAATTGTCGCTGTTTGTTCACATTTTTATAATAATACATGATTTTTCACATATTTGGTGTTGAATACAATCTCATACTTTACAATACCTCAGATAAAGACGCGATGCCATTTAAACATTTGTGTCAGGGCAAGTAGCTTCAGGTAGTTTTTTCCTTCATAATAGGCTGTTTTGAGCACTTCAAACATTCGTTAATCTACACTAGCCACAACACCACCTGCGGTCTTGCAATTCGCCAAGAAAATAATCAGCTACAAATAGCCGTAGATAATTTACAACATTATTCCAGGCGAAATAATATACGAATTTTTATAAATAATTAAAATTCCGAACAGTTAATGCTAGATTTCTTATAAAAAAGGCTTGATATTAAATCAGATCAAAGAAACTTGGAACACTTTACCTTATGGGAAGATGTCAAGGTAAAGATCGGTACCTTTTTGTTCAGTTTATAAATTATGATGACCATTAAGGTATGTTATCCAAAAGGAAACTGCTTAGAAATTCGAAGATGTAGATCACAGATCTTACAAAAGTATGACTTACTGTGCTGCAACTGACAGAAGAGTAGTTTAAAACAGACAATGTTTGAACATTTGATCGATTTATTTGGGTTAGTAGTTATAAACAAACGCATAGGTTTCCTTTAAATTGAATAAATTTTCAACAATTACTGTATAATCAAAACAATTGCAAACATGCGTATAAACTAAATCCTCATTTGGTTGATGCTACTCAAATTATAATAATCATAAACACAATAAAATCAAATGCATCCGGAAATGATGGAGTTTTTTTGTACAGGATAAAGTTATGTACTCCCTTTTTTTTACCCGTCATTACACATATAACTAATTTTCGCGCAGAACGTTCAGTCTTTACACAAAGTTGAAAATAAGACTCTGTTAGTTTTTAACAACATTAGACCAATTTCCATTCGGTCTGTAATGTTAAAGATTTTAGAAAAACCATTACACATTCAGACAAAAACCTTCTTAAGTTCAATTCTCTATTACCTATTATACAATCGCGTTTCTGATCCGGATTTAGTTCCATTATAGCCGTTTTAAAAATAGTAAATGATATAATTGGTGCTCTGCATAATAGTTAGTTGTTATTCTAAACCAAAGCATTTGTTGCTATTAGCCATGAAATGTTACCAGCTTTTATGCACTTTGGTGGTTTTTCAGAATCCGCAGTAAAGTTTTTCCGAAATTATTTAACAAATTGAAAACAAGCAGTTGTTTTCTATAAAAGAATATGTAATCGTCTATACATTAAAAGTTCCGAAAGTAGCCGTATTAAGTTCAACATTAGTTGATTTATATATCTCACTATTTTATACGTATATAACACAGACAACAACTCACTTTTACGCAGACCAGATGCAGTTGTATCTTTTCTTTCCTAGAGATATGGATACTCGAGTACATAATCAAATTAACGATGATTTAGTTGTGCTTTTTAAATCATCCCTATCTCATTTGTTAACATTGAATCCCGAAAAACTAAAAGCTATCTTGTTCGCAAATTTTTGTATGTACTACAGTATAATTAAACAATATTGGAGGTACAAATATAGAAATTCCACTTGAAGCTAAAAGTTTAGGTTTAATTATCGATAAAGTCTGAAAATTTAAAACCCATATTAATCAATGTATTAAGCTAGATTATCCTTGTTTAAAAATAGTTTATTAGAACAGGGTTCTTCTTCATGCTCAAATCAAAAGACTCTTTTGCGAGAGTTTGATACTTCCTCATGTCAGTCATTTTGACTTCGTATACGGCGCTTGTGTAGATCCTTTTCACTTCATAGGAGTTCAACGAACTTAAAATGTTTTCTTGGACGTATACAGGACGTTTCAGATAATATGGCATTTCTTTTTAGGGATGACAGCAGAACCAATAGATACCGAAACAAGCGTAAGCTTAAAATCAATACCAATACTAAAAATTCGTTTTTATTAAGTAATGATGCGTCAACTATGCACATGCTTTTAAGTATAAAAATGTCATCAAGTAAGTGTGTTTTACTAAATAAATATTTCTGTAGTAGAGCAGTATTGTATGTGTTTAACTTTCGAAGCAGACGCAAAAAAACAAGACTGTAAAATAACACACCTTTTTAAATGTCAGTGACTGGTACCTTGCTAAATGAAATTATGCCAATTTACGTCAGTTACTAGATAAGTTTCGTTGTTTAATCAGTGTTTTAATAATAAAAACTAAATCGCAAATGGTGCCCATCTACACCGTAGTTAACTTATTTGTGCTTTCATGTTAATAAAATTGTGACAAGGTTTGTAGTAATGAAGTACTTACAGAAGTATAATATAGCTATAATATAGCTTTAAAACTGTAAAAAAAAATAAGACTACGAGAGATGAATCTGTAAGCGAATTAACATACTTTAACATTTTTAATTATTTGTAGTTTTGAAGGCAATTGCACAAAAATGATACTAAAGGAATTTGTTATAATGTAGCTGGCAGTTTTAAGGCAATCTAATTGGCCAATTAGGTAATTAATTATGTATCCAAAGAAAATGTTAGGGAAAACCGTTTTGAAAGTTTTAAAACGCAAGGTAATTAATTATATTAGGTCTGATCAATAAGATTGTTTTAAGGGTATCAACTATTACAATACTCCTCTAGTATCACTATTTTAAAATTGCATTTTAAATAGCGTATAAAAACAATATTTGATTATTCTAAGTTGAATTGGAATAATTATTGTGCCATTTCTCTAAAAACTGTTACAAAACCAACTAAAAAAATCTAAAATGTGTTAAAGTGCTTAAAGTACTTTTATTCTAAGTGTAGGATGATGTCAAGCAATTTCAGAAAAGAAAATTGATTTTTAGGTGTAAAATTAAAAAATGTCAGTAAATAATAGCTTAAGCTGTTTTTACATTTAAACACATCTTCTTAGTGTGACGCATGACTACACTCTATTATTATTATTATCAGTTATTAATAAATAGCTTCTTCAAAATTGTTAAAAGCATTGTATACATTATTTCTATATTATTCCAATTGTGTGAAATGGCAATTGCCTTATTTTGTTATTTGTTGCGGTAAACAAATCGCAGTGTGCCTGCTGCAGCTATAAAAGTGTGTTACTGTAAATTGCTGCTGTTATGTAGGTCAGTTATAATTTTGTGAATGATTTAACAGTTTTAGTCTGAGTGCAACCATAGGCAGTTCGTTGTACATAATTTAAAAAAATGATTTTTTTTATTCGTATTTGTTATAATTTTACGCTTATTGAGATGTCTGTAATCTCTACTTTTATACCTTAAAAGGAATGCCATATAATATGAAACACCCTGTATACGAAGTATTTCGAACTGTTCATAAGATATCCAATAAACTAGAAAAAGCAAATTGAATTAATATGTCCAATAAACGATATTTACACACTTAAATTAATCAACAATATCTAAATCCAGAACAGCAGTAAATTTTTACTGCCTGACATTTTTTAACAACTTACCTGCCAATATCAAATTAATGAACACCAAGAATCTTTTCAACATAAAGGAATACTTACTGGAAAAGGTATACTATTCCATAGATAAGTTTCAAGCTAATCTAAGGAACTACAGTATTCCTGCACTCTTCTATTATCTATTCTGTACGCGGTTTGTAAATACATTGTACATTAACAAGAACAAAGGTTATTATTATTAATCTGTTACCACAAAGTCCTAACTGGCAAAAGTCCGCGATATCTTTATGAGAAAATTTTCTATCGTACTGATGTTCAACGCCTGAATCTTAAATGTACACGTAAACCATCGTACTCATATCCATAAGATCACTAGTCGCACAATATTAATTCGCCAGATAAAGAAATTAATATAGTACTGTTCAAAACAGATGTACTTAGAAAAGTAATTGCAATACAATAGCTTGAATTACCACATACCTATATTGTGCCGTCCATAGTGATTTTATCTAAATTAAGGTATCAAATCAATGGCTATTAATAACTGGTTATGCAATTTGTACTTTTACCTTATCAAATATTGTAAAATATTTAATTTTCCTTCATGCTCATTGAGAGAACGATTGATTTCCTACTAATAAATTCGCAATGTATCATTGGTTGTTTTGAATACTGCCTACTAAAGGTTTAGTTACCTGAAACAATTTCTTTGTTTAAACCTTTGTAAAAAATTTATTTCTAAATGTAAACTAAATTTTTAGTGTAAATAATGTAGTGCGATACACTAATTTATAACTTTTACTAACAAAATAACATGTTTTTGATATAAAAAAGAATTGAGTAGCAATATCAATTGATGTATTATTGGTAACTAAATATACTTTTACTTTTCAAAGAAACTTGTTAAGCATAAATTTTTTTCTTTTAACTTTATGTGATTTAAGCAATATTATATTCTTGCAAACAAATCTTTTAGAAAATAATTAATCAATTATTTAAGCAAGAATAGGTATATTAGGTTTAGGTGTAAGTGGATAGATATTGTTCTGAAAAATATCTAAAATGTGCAATTCATCCACCACTAAAGAATTGGGTCAATCAAAATTTTCCATAAATTAGTATACATGTTCAAACCAACCTAATTATTTGAAACAACTTGTTATAAAATTCCTGACATGTTTCAATTTTATCAAAGCATCATTTTCACGGGTAATAATTAACCTTAATATAAAGAAAACAAACTTATAAATTAAAGTGCAGTAAAATAAACCGTGTACCTATTTTTAGGAAAATCAAAATTTGAATGTCAATTATTTTTAAAAGTTAATAATTGTTTTTGTTTTTTAAAAGCAATCATAACTGCACATAAAAATTTAGAGGTAAGTTGAAGATGTCTAAACTGTTATAGGCAAAATTGCTTTATGAAGGATTATCAATAATAAATTTTAAAAAATTGTTAGTAGGAGAAATTATTTCATTTACAAGATTTTTATTACTATGATATTTATAAGAGTTAATAAAAAAGGTTTCATAAGGAAAACTCCTCTAAATTAATACGTAAAATTTTAATATTTAGAGAAGGGTCAAAAATATGACTATATTGTAAAATAAATTTCGCGAAATTTGAAATACCAGCATCATCAGCCATTCTAAGACAAATCTTCACCATGTGTTTATGAACACGAGTTGAACAGTGACGCTTAGTCTAACTCACATAAGCAGTTTCAATATTATTTAGCAAACAAGTGTTACAATTTAGTTGATAAATACCATTTCTCTGTAAATCTGGCACATGGTCTTTTATATGACAAAATTTGTTTTATGGTATGGACTTCTTGAAAACAACTTTAGCATTTAGTGTTTTAAAAAACTGAGCAATTTTGTCAGATAATACAGTAATGAAAGACAATGAAATGATACAAGAAAAATTTTTGTAGTTGGTTTTAGTGTAGTAATAACTTTAAATTAAATTTAAATTTATGTTTATAGTAAATTTGAAAAAATGATTTAGGAGTATAATTGTATCTCTGGTTATATATTTAACAGTGTTAGATTCTTCTTATTGATTTATGGAATTTAAAGGATAATTAATTATACGGTGAAAAAGTTAATGGAAAGAGGCAAGTTTGTATCTAAACTCACTCAATTCCAATTATATTATTGAAATATTATTCAATTACGATGTAATTAATTAATAATCGCTTTTTATTCGATTGGCTATCAAAATTTATTTAAAGTTGCATTTACGTATAATCCGCATATAGATAAAGTTTATTAACAGAATTGTTTATATTGTGATATCTATACCGTCATGGCTCCTATAGTCAGCCGATTGGCTGCCTCCTATTCATAAAAAATAGCATAAAAACTAGGAAAACTGCAAAAAATTTAGTTTTTTTGTAAAACCGCAACTGCACTACATTGGTGGCGTAATGCAACAAGTTGAACTCGCTATAACTCGTTTACATATTTTATGCAATTCATATCAATATGTTATCAGTTGTGTAAGATGCGCCATTCTGGAACAGCCCCCCCCCCACCACTCGAGGCCCCCCCACAACTTGTATCCCCACGCGACCCCCCACCACTCGTGCCCCTCCCACCACTTTTTTCCAAATCCAAGATGGCGCCAACTGAAATACACGGTGAACATCGTTCCTCCAGGTGTAATTTT
>JAHWXV010905179.1:0-11502 GCA_024586415.1 Phrixothrix hirtus
TATCAAGTTCTTAATTCAATGTTTCTTAATTACACTCCCGTATTTAAGAATATAGCGAAAATGCGTAGAATTTTTAGGAATTCTTTTTAAATCGCGTTTCTCGTTATTCTATCGGTTCGTATAAACTTACAATCGGACCGATTGTTACAAAGGCGTCAAGCTAACCGCTAAACTGTCGTACACCTTGAAATGCGATACTTGATACACGCTATTTTTTTATTATATTGAAATTAATAATAACTTGGAATTAGTTAGTAGTACGTAAATAAGTTTAGTCTTATCTTATAGAACTTTCAATTTTGAAGAATATTTACATTTACCTATTTATTAAAAAATCAACTGGGGAGATAATATAACCATAAATAGAAAATAACATTGAATTCCCTATATTCACCTATATGAGTCACCACCCGGTGTACCTATCCCATAAGAGCTTATATTGGATACTAAGGTTAAGATGGGCTACAGTAATTTTAATATTGCATCATACGTAGATATAGTATAACTTTGTTATAATGAACTGGGAAAATGCAAGCCATTTTTTCGTTATAAGCGATCGTCCACCGTAACAAAACCATTAAAAATACACGTTAACAAACTTATACAGTTACATATTAAAACCGCGTATAGAATCACGTGAAAATGTGCAAAGAAGTAAGCTTGGCGCTTATTTAATTGCAAGGAAGTGAAACAAACTGCCGAAGGTAATCGAAGACCAATTAAATCACCAAAATTTCAGTAAAATTTCCATAAATTTGCGCTAACTCATATAATACAAAGCACGCTGAAATGAAATTCTTCGCAGAGGATTTTATTTTTACAATTTCTATTGCTTTTTTTCGCCGTACAACACTGAAGAAATAAACGGATGTACAAACATTCGAATGCATGAAATATATCCCACTCAACGTTTTTCTCCATGCTTTGCGGTGTCACGACGCGAATAAGTAAGTGACAGGCTATACAGAACTTTTACTGTACTTTTGACTATTTCGGTGATCTTCGAATACCTTCGGCAGATCTTAAGATGGGTAAAACATCCGTAAAACATTTCAAAAGAACTTTATGTAAGCATAAAATCACGGATAAGTTGGTGTGCATTTAAAAATTACGATGCGCCGCAGTGTATTTCACAAACGAGTGATAAGCTTTACATGTTTGATGGAATTTTTGACGCGTATTTTGAAATACGTTTACCAGAATCAACATATGTAGGGGAAGGTGCTGTACCTTGATACAATTTTTTTTAAATTGCTTTTCATAACCTTAGATTTAATATTTTACTTAAGCTTGTACTCGTCATCTACACTACAGAAAATATACTGAGGAAACAAATAATTATTGAAAGAAATATAGATATTTCTGGAATTATAAAAGTAAATTTAGTAGTGCTATTAAAGTGGCTCAAGATACAACTGCGCGATGTACCTTGAACCATATGCGAATTAAAGGAAATTTTGTATTTCAGATATTTATTTTCTTAACAGACAGAAACTAAGGAGCATCATAAGTTTATTTATTTTACACTGTATTCACTAAGATTAACAGAAAATACAAAATAAGACCTTTGGCGAGTTGATTTTGCGGTATTAGTTGGCTGCGGAAATTTTAAAATGAAATCTTCCTCTGCTACTCTATAAATTGTTGCATCCTCCAATAAAAACTTACTTGTATTCAGTAGTCTCTTTAGATACGTAACACAAAGTTCATCATCGTTGGAAGTTACCTTAGCTACGTAGTAATCGAAACTTTTCTTTCCAGCTAACTTTACTAAAATAAAGTCTCCTTCGCTAATATTTTCATTTTTTAACTGTTCTTAAGATTTTCTTCTGCTAAATCCAAATCACAGTCTGAGTTCTATGATGGCAGAGACTCAATTTCACTATCAGAATTAGTAGAATCTTGAATAGATGGAGATTTCCTAAAAATCTTCCTCTTAACTGCAGGTGCTTTATGAACTTGTATAATCTCCAACTCTTCTTTCTCGTGATTTAGGATAAGATTTCAACATTTCTGGAGTGACAACAGATGCAGATGAAGTGAATGGCATAGACACATTTTCTTTTGAGAGTGGATGGTCTGTTACATCTGAAGGTAAGTATTCGTGATCAGAGAATATGTTTTCGTTCAAAGGAACAAGACACGTCACTCTAAAACCACTAATTATATTTTGTTGGGTGAAACTTAACGCATAGGCTTTTCCTACCATTTCTGCAACCTCATAAATGGATAGAGGCTTACCATGGTTGCCTGATGCCATCATCCATTCATTTACAGCCGTATGGTAATATGTTTTAAAGGGTCCGAATACGGTTCTGTCCAGATGTTGCATCTTGTGACTTGTGTGCGGATGGAAAGTCAACAAGATGATGCCGATCTCTTTAGCTCTCACTATTACCGGAATAGAAATGTGGCTTTCATGGTTATCTAGAATCAAAATTGTGGGATGCTCAACAGATGGTTTGGCGTGAACAATAAAATGCTCCAAAAACTTCTAAAACAAGTCTGCATTTGACCAACCGGAAGGTGCAGCGGTAGCTGTTGTTCCAGGTGATGCTCCTTTTATCATGAATTCTTTAAAATGCACCCGCGGAAATATTAACATCGGCGGAATACTG
Organism: Phrixothrix hirtus; assembly: GCA_024586415.1. NCBI lineage: Eukaryota > Metazoa > Arthropoda > Insecta > Coleoptera > Phengodidae > Phrixothrix > Phrixothrix hirtus. The sequence goes on from JAHWXV010905179.1 coordinate 2,619, forward strand.
TTACTAGCCGCATTGATAGCCGCTATCATGGTAACATACGATCCTCTTTCACCGGAGGTCATACTGCCTATCTGCTTCTCTGCCTTAGGCGCTAATATCTTGGGCGGAACGTGCACTGTTGTGATGCCCGTTTCATCACAATTCCAAATACGATGTTGTGGAAAATCTGATCGTTGTGGTATATTTATGTAATTTTGAAAAAAGGTACCAACGGTAGCTTTATTAAATCCAGTGGAACGGGACAAGCTAGTAGCTTCCGATTTACGCAAGGATAATTGAATACTGTAAGTTTTGCGAAATCCATGTAGCCAAGATTTTACGATCATTATTTGGAAATCCCACCTGTCAAGGAATTTCTTATTATTGGCTTTTGCGAATTGGTACGCTAGCTTACGAACGTCAAGAAGCGTAAGTCCGTAGTGCAACCTTGCGGCTTTCTTTAAATAGATAACTAGCAACTGTTCTTCAGCTTTCAAAAAAACTCTGGGAATATCGTAACGAACTGTATATTCATATTTTTCTTTGCCCTACTCCTTAAATCGCTTAAGATGACGCATCAGTGTTACCCTGGATAAATTAAATTGTTGAGCAGTAGCGCGGCCCGACAGTTTCTTTTCTACAATCTCTGCAATGGCTGTTTCTAAAAGTTTCTTCTCAATGCTAGTTTTTTTTTACCCAATTTACAACGAGGCATTTTGTACCTAACCTAAAATAATAAACATAGTATTAATAGTAGTAATAAACATAGTATTTTACATAACGATCAACTAAATATTTCGTTAAGAATTGAATCGTTTTTGTATATCTATAATGTTGTACCTTGAGCCCGCTCAAGGTACGACAAGGTTTTCTGGCTCAAGGTACGACACACTATGTGTGTTTACATAAACATGAATTTCGTCACTTCTACGTTAGAATATTACAAGTCGTAACTACATTATATGATATTTAGGAGTATACAGATTCTTGAAATGTATTTAGTAGTTGTACCTTTAGCATTATAAATAAAAATATGTATGAAGATTTACGTGATAAAAACTTACTTTTTTGCTCACAAAACTTTTAAACACGATACCTTTAATGTGCTTGCACATAACCAAACTAGAATTTTTAATAATGCCATCTGTGAGCAAATGTTTTAAGTATAATAGGTTTGCAGAATGTTTTAATATTAATTTGGAGGGAAAGTTGGATGTGGTTCAAGGTACATACCTGTCCTAGGTACTGCATGTAATGCAAGTAAATATGTTTATTTATCTCCTTTGTTGATTAATTCTCAAAATTAATTAGTATTTTTAAATTAAGTTTGTTATAAATCATCGTAAAATCTAATTTACAATAATTAAAGTGTCGCTATTTCCGACCGTTCGTTATAAATGTGTTCATTAAAAGAAAACGTAAAATGTACATTAATAAATATAAATCAGTTCGGGACTTGAGATTTTGTTCGTTATAGACGATCGTTCGTTAAATCACGGGTTCGATATAACAAAGTTATAATGTAATTGATAGCGCATACCCACCATCCTGCGAACGAGCATATCTATCTTGAAATTATCACAAACTTTAATTGTGAAACCGTAAATTATTAATGAATCCTAAAGATTGATGTCTATTAATTTTAATTATTTAAATCTAGCAAATGATCAAATTTACTGTTTAATTACAGTCAAAACAATCATGTTCTAAGTTTATAAACCGAAGCAGTAATAAATGATTAGATTAGCAACTGAATTGCTAGATGATGAAATTGAATTTCATTGAAAGTCTAACGTTACAAAGTGTAGCTGAAGGGTTTAGAATATATCATTAATAATTCATTTTATATTATTTAAATAACAAGACCTTTACAGTGATTACTCTTTTTGTAAAAGGTGTAGGTAAAACTATTATTTAAAAAAATATAATTGGGGTCACATCTAACCAATTTTTGATTTAACCATTAATCGATTTAGTTCAATTTATTATTAAATATTTAAAACTCTCTATGATGCTCTTATATGAAAGTTACCTGAACTCTCACGACTATATTAAAATTACATAAATATACTCGTTTACTTTCAAAATTGTAAGATATGACTAGCTGTCAGCCAGCACGCTGGATATAGCCTATTATGTCTTGCAGTAGCGATTTATACATATAGCCCGATTACGCAGCTGCACAAATTGCAAATAAAGTTCAATTTATATATAAAATTTGAAAAAACTTAGACTGGAATTTATGTTTTTAATAAATCATAACTTGTATAATAATTATTCGTATTAAAAGCATTTAAAAGTCATGATCGCTAAAGGCCGCCATATAGCAAATAATTCCATCGCGAGGTAAGGGTTGATTATCAAGAAATTCGGAAGGGTGTGATGATACTGGATTCTGTTTCGTATCACTAGTATGACCTACTTGATCCAACCAGGACATATTTGTATCGGTTGCAGATAAAATTTCTTCATATATATGCGGGGCCTAAAATTATAAACAAATTAAATTAATTTTTTGCTGTTACTGAAGTTGTACTTTTTTACAAATAAATTAATTTTCTCAATGTTATATTAATTTATAATTATTTTTGCAAAACACCAGCTTATTTAAAATATCTCTGATCTCAAGCATTATCATAACGAATTTTAAAAATGTCTCACTCAAATAGCATAAAATATATAATTAAGGTAAAAGTAATATTGCAGATACATATATAATATTTTGGCTCTATATTTTATGGGTCAAACATACAGGGTTGTTCTGAAACGGCCAACTATATATATTAGAAGATACATTTTTGAGATTATTAAATTCCATTAAGCCCGTTTCGAAAAATTTTGCATATAAAAACATTTTATGAAATGCTGGCATTTGTCACAACTAATTCGTTACAAACAATCGAGAAAAATACGAATCTATTTGCTGAAATAACAAATTAAAACAACATATCGAATTGCACTCTATTTATTTACTAATGAATGAGTGCTTAACCTATACTGCCATAAATAAATGACCTAATTTTATTTGCTGGCGCCTTTAAAAATTACAATCGGAAGTTGTATTCAAATTATCAAATATGGTTTAATTTATAAACAAATAATTACTAATGATAACATTTAAATTTAATACAATTGTTTCAGGTAGGTCTTTTTTAATTCTAAAAGGTTGCTTACCTTATTTTCTTTTTAATATTCAAGAAATTGAGTAATAAATAATTTCAAGTTATCTACGTAAAGTTGAACAGCTGGTAATTGTTTTCCAATTTTTTCAAGCTTTAACAGAAGGTTCAGAAATGTATTCCAAAGGAATACTATGTGTTTTTATTTTTTCAATAAAACTTTTAGTTTAAAAATAATGAAAAGAAAAAACGAATTAGTTGTATAAAATAAGCCGTATTTTCTCTTAATTGCTAAGTTTTGCCGTTCTTTAATAATTTTTACTTCCACAAAAAGCATTGGAAAGGTGGATAACAAACATGTTTGAAAATTTACACAACTAAATCTAATTTAATAAATTGGAATCGAGTTTTTTATCAATTTCAATACGCTGAATGTTTATCAATACACGTTGCAATGACCTGTAATATGAGTAAGACTGAAATAAACATACATGACGTTATTATTAACTGGTATAAAACTAGTAACCATACATATTGCAAATCAGAAGTTCTCAAAACGTTTTCCAAGAATTTTCTAAATTCGATTGTGCTCAAATTAAATCTGTTTAATTTTTTTTATTATTTTTTGTAAATGTATGGTGCATAAGTAGTTAAAATATCTGAAAGTATTTCAAAACAACTTTGTGTTTACACAATCTAGAAAGAGAATTTAGTTAGCAATAAATTCTGAACAATGTTTTAGAAAACTACAGGTTCATAAATAGCTAGCATATTCTAAAATGCTTAAAAGTAGTATTCTACCAATGTTCAGCAACCGATATGATATAAATATTGTCACGGTCCAATTCGTTCTGAACTACGCACCAACGTTCCCAGGGCAAGGACAAGGTTTTAAGCGAACCAGACCAACTACGGCAGTACGAGGAACTAGTTCTAAGGTACCGACAGGAGTCACTTATGAACGCTTCACCCTGTCGGCGTACATTTTTAACGGGCAGATTCCGGCAATGCACAATTGATGTGGTTAAGAAGCGGGGTTGTATTCGGAGCCGCCACTATCTCGGACGATGAAAGAGGCAACACCAGGTCGAAAACCAACTACACAGAACCGGTCTTCTACATCAACGGTGGGGGAGGAGTTTGATTGCCTGGGTATCAGACCCAACACCTTACAGGGGTGCCAATGAATTCACCGCTAAAAAGCCGACCCTTAAGAACCTGTAACCCTTAAAGCTACGTAAACACAAAATAAAAGGCGAGCAAATTTGAACAATCAATAAATATAATAACTTCCAATTTCTGAGTAAGCATTCAACTGTATAATACATGACCTGCACTCGGTTATGACGACTGGATGCGGCCCAACATAGAAGTTCGTTTTTTAAGTTATATGAGGTGGACGTTATAGAGTGAAATTCTTATCCTAACTTACATTTAACAGGTCGTCTACTACAGTTGGGAGGCGTCGTCGATGGTTGCAACCATGAGAATGTCAAAATTAAGGGTGCCTTAAGGGCGTTGTGTACACAAATGGGCGTACTGGTTGAGGGAGTTCTAGCCACCACAAAAGAGGATGATTCACAATTAACCACAAGAAATAAATTAATAGGTAGGGACAGTACCTTGAAAAAAGGGTTATCACACCTTATTACATTTCACCCACACATGGAGATTTTGCCCCATTTGGCATTGCCTTAATACCCCTGGGCTTCCAGGTAGGGTCTAGCATGGATCAATGTATCACTAGTAACGGCGATCGAGAAATACTTTTTCCCCGGAACCTGCAAACAAGGTTATTGGGGCGGCTTGATTTACACATCGACACGAAAATCTACACGCCACCAACTTTCTCGAATTTAATTTGACGACTCAGCTGCACGTGCGGTGCTAACGTTGGTTCTAACCTTAACTTTCGCTGACACAACCAGCTTCACCACCTAAGTTACTACTCCGCGAACCGGCGAATTTCAAGTGGCTCTCACAGAATGCAAAGTTTCAAAAATCTTGAACACAAATTATACATTCTGACAACTATCGATTAATTCATTTCCATCAAACAAATAAAATCTAATAATCTCCCACGTTTTCATGACAATCGCTGTTTTTATAAAAAAACAAAATTTCTAAGATCTGAAAATACGAAGAAAAACTCTGAAATCACTCTGGAAAAAAAATTCACCGAAAATTTCCTCTCAGGAAGACATTACATCTCAAAAAAATCACATACAGAGATAAGCTGCTACCAAACCTAGCCTGTCACGTCGGAGATAGTTTCGCCTGTTAGTCCGATATAGGGTCGGCTTTCAGATATTTGGCATGCCGTACGCCCTTTGGAGCATCCGAACAATCACTTAGTTGATACGTTTGGTACAAAACTTTCTTTCTAACCAAAAAGTGTCCGATAAATTTCGGTGCCAGTTTAGCCGTTATATAACGTGAAGCATCAAACAATGCAAAGTTCTTTCTCCAGATGGAATCGTCTGCTTCGATGGTGGCGGGACAGCTACGCAAATTATATTGCGATCTATTCTTTTCCGAAGTAAGTTGGATTCGATTGGCGATATTTTCGTCAAGTTGGCCACCACAGGGGGTATACGGTTAGTCTCTAAGGTAGTCGACATCTGAGCAGCGTCTTGCTCTACGGAAAGACCATCAGCGCGAGGGTTACCCTTCAAAGTTATATTTAGACCAAAATTGGCAAATTACGGAGACACGTCAAGAACTTCGTAGGATGCTGAATGAATGTGAGCACATGTGATTTTCTGCAAATATTTGTCCCAAGTGCGCTGATATCTTGGACATACGAAGCTAACGTGATTATGAGAACATGATTCGCCCGTTCACTCGGGTTCGCTTGCGGATGGTAATACGCATTAAACCCTGTTATCGTCCCGTAAGATGAGGTCACCCTACGAAACTCTTTACTATAAGGTTGCACGCCGCGCAAACGCAAACAGCCGTAGCAGATCGAAGTGGGAACAATAACGGAAACTTTACATCTGTCTTCAACTTGGGCCAATAGCAACGTTAGGATACCATCATAGGTTATATGAATACTAAAATGACCTGCGGTCGATTCATCATGTAGTCTTTTAAGAGTCGATAAGCGTTCCGCCTTTGGAATCACTAATTTCCAACTATCTTCCTAGTCGAGTAATTTTGGGTAGCTGCTCTGTAAATGTTTGAATAGTTTACCATCCGTCGCTTTCCATTTGTTATATCGAGTAGGATGAGCGCTCACTAACGTAAGCATTTTTGTGGTACTCTTATCAGGAGGGCTTGTAGAAGTTGTGTCTTGGTTCAAGATATTTTCAGCAGTAGAGGAAGTAGTTATTGTGTCCACCACGGGGACAGATCTGGACAGAGTATCCGGAACGACATGCTCCTTGCTTTTCATATGTACAATATCGTAATAATATTGCTGAAGTCTAACTGCCTTTGGAGCTAGTCGACCTGGAAAGTTATGTAGCCACATCAGGGAAGAGTGGTCGGTAACAACCGTGAAATGTGAACCTTCAACTTCTTGTACAGAACGGGGTATAGGTATCTTAAGAATAGCTGCCAGTTTGATCAGGTCAACCAGTAAACCTTTAGATTTCACAACGTACTCTAAATACTTGGGCTCAGTCAGGCAAAATTTTCATTTGTCCCTACTAAGCGTTAAGCCTTGGGCCATTAAGCGAGTCATCATGTTCTCCAAAACTCTTAAATAGGTTTTAAAATCAGGTGTGCAAATAACATGTCATCTAAATAGACAAAAGCATATGGTTCAATTTCCGGACAGCAAAGTATCTCTTAGCGCCTGCCACGACGCAAGGAAATTCGATAATCCAAAGGATGTCCTTTTGAGCTGGAACCAGGGGTACAGAGTAAACGCATTATATTGCTTTGCTTTCTCCTCCAGTGGAATCTGCCAGTATGCCGAATTGATATCCAAAGAAGTGATGAATCGCGCATCTCGAAGACGGTCTAAAATAGCCAAGATATACGGGAGGGGGATAAGCGTCTTTCTCGTAAACTTTATTCAACTTTCTAAAGTCCACACAGAATCGATAAAAGTTGTCTTCCTTTTTAATCAACAAAATTGGATTCAAGCAAGCACTCATATATTTCTCTACCACTCCTAAGCTATTCCAAATTGATCTATTCTTGAGAGACTGGATAGTAACTTTGTTTGATTGGGGAAGAAGAAGTGTTAATATCATGCTTCCACGAACTAGCACAACCTAAGCTGCCAGAATTAGATAGAAGGTTCTGCTCGATTAAAAAATCCAATTTTTTCTTCTGTTCCGGAATAAATTTAGCTGTGGACAGAGGAATATTGAAAACAGAGACGTTAGATAAGTGAAACTCTCTTTGAAAACGACTGTCACAATTGCAATTGCCTCTCAGAAGTCTACTCCTAAAACTAACGATTGAGGTCAGTTAGCCACGATTAACACGTTAAAGGTAACTGTCTTTTCATACATACCAAGCGCTAATAAGAGGGTATGAACACTGGATGCGTATTCTCCATTCGCAATACGACACTGGAACTTGCTTCGTTTGTTTGGCTTCATTTTCATCAAACTCATCAACGCTAATGCTGCATGAAAAACTTTATCAGCTCGTTACTATTCTTCATAATAAAAAGCTGTTGTTAAATCCCCACAATTATTGAAATATATCAAACAGTGGATTCGTGTGGTGGAGGTTAGGAAAAAGAAATTTAATTCCGTAGTGGAATGTAAACTGATAGCTGTCTTGGACATTTGATGGCTAACAATAAGTAAAGTTTTTGTATTTACGAGAGTTGATTGATAGTTATGCTCACCGACAACGTCTGTAGATGAATAGTGGGGGTAGAAACAAGTCTCAGCCTGCAATGTATATCCTCGAGTATGTAGTCTAAGCACACAAACCTTCAATTTCCTGTATAGCGCCGTTGAGTAACAAAGTAATCTAACATGTGTTGGATTTGTGAAATGCGGACCAAGCTACGTGATAGAACTTTTAACGCTAGAAGGTTGTACGCTTATCGAAATTTATAGGTGTTTACAAACTATAGATGTGGAAAATGTTAACTGGTGGCTTCCACCACAAACATAACTGTGATATGCAAACAGTTAGTTATGGAACAATTTTTTACATGAACCATTTTCTTCAGTTTGATGAGTGGAATAAGCTGCTGAAGTAGCACTATGCGTTTTTGTTACGTTCTACATAATATACCAGCACGGTAAGAAATACCTAATATGTATATAATAAGAAATGAAACATCAGGAAAATGATAAATGTCGCATTATTTTAAACGAATAATGTATAAAGAATCTAATCGGCCATTAGAATGCCTATGAAGGTATGAGACTGCGCAGTAATGCAATAGACAACTAAAAATATAATTTTTATGCTTTTATATTTATACAGAGAGAGCAATAAAAGACACGATAAACTAAAAACGTGGATTTTTGAAGACGTATCTGAGATCATTAGGTATAATTTTCGCTGTCAGATTAACGACAATTTGAAAGTAACTGCAACAATTCCACTAAGCTGTCACATTTAGGAATATCATTGAATTCTTTTTTAATAAATAATTTTATTAAAATATAATGCAAAAAATCTGGTGTGAGACAACACACGACTTCCTCTTACACATTTTAAATTTAATTTGAATTTATTGACGTTAGTGACTTTCCTGTACACATAAATTGTAAACTTTAAAATTAATTTAAAAGCATAAATAATTCATCTATTCATAATTTCCTTTATACATGTACTAAGAGTTTTATAATTAAATTTTGAGC
>JAHWXV010905363.1:0-11663 GCA_024586415.1 Phrixothrix hirtus
TATATATAAATATATATATATATATATATATATATATATATATATATATTTATTTATTGGTTTTATATCCCACATGTTCCGTTTCTTTCAGTTTTTAAGGCCTGTTTAGTCTATGCATGCTTTTTACCAGTCTTAATTTTATTAGTTACATCCTATATGTTTAATTAAGAATTTTAATTGACAATTGAATCTACTTGTGATGTGGTTCGCTATTTATTACCTCGGTATAAAGATAGAATATATTTTAGTGCATTTTATTAAGGGAAATAATGTATTTGATAGTTACATTTGAAGGTTTATACTAGATCCTAAACTAAGCTAAGTGTTCAGTGTTTTATTTACAATGCATTTAATTTCAACTGCTCGTGGCAAAAAGAAAATAAAGTTATTCTGTGTGTTTAACTACCTACTGATAGGGCGCGTATTATTTATCTAACTTTCTTGGTCAACTTGGTTTATTAGCGGTAATGTACTTTATTTTATTGTCAAATTACGGTGTACCGTTATTTGTTACGCTTGATTGTCTGGGAATATGCGTGGCGACGGAAGTTTATTGTAACAGCTCGTAGCGGTTATTAGGACTGATCCTCAGGTAGATAATACAAGGGAGATTGCGTAGTATGCCCTTTTCGTAGCGGTTATCAGGACTGATCTCCAGGTGGACAATAGAAGAAAGATTGCGTGGTAATCCTTTTTCATAGCAGTTATTAGGACTGATCTCCAGGAAGACATTACAAGGAAGATTGCGTAGTAAGCCCTTTTTGTAGCGATTATTAGGACTGATCTCCAGGTAGACAATACAAGGAAGTTCGTGTCAAGTATACTTCCCATTATAGCGATCCTCGGCCGGTATTTATATTCTAATCGCCATGGATGGGGAAAACTGTTTCTTATCCCTACCTTTTTTAGTCAATTTCTGATACAGTTTAATAAACTTTTTGAAAATCAAAATATTGATTTTTTGAGCACTATAATTTGCACTGTGTTAAACTAAGAATTTTCGCGTTTGAATTTTGATTCTAACTGTACGGATTCTCAAGTTACATTAATAAACGTTTTCCTAAATCTTTAATTCATCCATTTTTCTAAATTAAAATTTGTAATCAATTTTTATAACATTTTTATATATTTCCTTTGAATAAATCTTTATTTATTTTCCACCTTTATTAACTTTGCGTGTAAATAAATTAGTGTTTGTTGTTTGTGTACTCGCAAGCTTTACTGTTGTTTCAAGGAATGTTTGTTATCATCAGACTGTCTAGCTTTCAGTTCTTAGAATTCGCGCTGTGTTCTATAAGCTTTTATTCTAGGAAACGTAACTGTCTATAACGGTTATTTAAATTGTTTAAACTTAAACTAATTTACAACTTTAAGCTTAAGCTTTTTCTAGGTTTGACATTTAGTTAAATTATTTTATGTATATTTGTTTTAACTAAAAGTGGTTATTGGCGAGGCTTGTTTTTACATAAAATGTAACTTATTTATATAACAACGGTTCTAAAAATTTATAACGTGTTTTATTTATAGTTATTATTTTTCAATATACAAACAAATAAGTTTTGCAGTAAAATGTTTCCAAAATGCTTCTTCAACACAAGCGGAATCAATTAATTATCTCGCGCACTGTTTGCCCGTTTTTCACTATTGTTCAACGGAAATTAATTTTAAGAGTCTAAATTGATGAAATCGCTCGTTTAATATAAGAAGTGAATTCAATTACTACAAAAATGTTTAACAAAAAGACTGGAATTTACTTTGAACTGACGATATCATCACAACCGGATTCGATTAGAAACAAACTTTCTAGACGAAATCTGGCTTACGGAGTTCATCTGCCAAACAATTATTATATTATTGTATTATTATTTTTATATCCTAGTAGTAGTAACAATTAATATTGATGTAATTGCTCCTGTACAGAAATAATTAATGAAATATCATTATAAGCTAAACTGTTTGGACTAATTCGCTCACAACTTTACACAATATAGTAATAATAAATACGCATTTATTATTAAATACTTCAATCATGAGTTAATTATGCCAAAGTGATTATTCTAATCAACAAAGTGTATAGTTTTGCATAAAAGTCTAACATCGCATGTTGCTATCTTATTTGCGAGGATGCACTCTTATGTTTTGCCAGCAACGCCAAGTTCCTTGGCTCATTTAACTATGTTTTCGCTAGTATAGGTCAAGAGTAGTGAACTTTTTCGATTATTTACGTACCTTATTTAATATAAAATGAAATACAGGATTAATTATTGAATATAAACTAGTAAATCAATGAACGGTAGAATGTCGTAATTAAATATGGAATATTTAAATAGAGTATATATACAGGATGTTTTAGCTAATTGCGAATTAGTAAAATAACCTAAAACATGTACAATTAATGGGACTATACCTGAACTAAGCATCAAGTTTGTGTTTAATAATTGTTTGATTAATTATTTATCAAAATCAAAGGGGATGTCAGGTATAGGCACATTACAAGATGTAATTCAACGCCATTATGCGTTACATTTACGAGAACAGCCCCTCCTTCTTTCCTCACTCCGCCATCTTCAGCAATATCGCCAATTGACGGTACCACATCAGTCGCTGGCATCTTATTACCCTCTTTTTCTACTTTGCCGTCTTCGCTCAATATGTTTAATTATCTGCGGCAAAGTATACATCAATCTAGATAAGAAAGTGAAGCAATATGACAAAGTATAATTGCTTAGAAAGCTGCATTAGACGAAACGGGTATAGGAGGAGGGATAAAGATGAAGAAAGCAATAACTTAGGTGTTTTACAAACTATAGGTCGCTCTTATCAGAAAAGAATTCTTTTACCTAATAGAAAAACAACTAAAAAGAAAGACGGTAATATTCAACGTCTTTTTGAAATGGTTATGCGTAATCAGGGTCAACATTGCAAGCAAACAGGTGTTGAATATAAATATTGGAATAAAGTTCACCAATTAATAGATATATTGCACATTCTATGGGTAGAAAGGATGGCAGGACACTCTGGTTGCAGTAACCAGATAATTGATATTTTGAAAGAATTATCGGAAGGTTATATTGAAATGCCCACGTCAAACGATTTTCTAAACGTTTAGCAACAAAAGCGTTTACATTTCCGTAACAGCGAACATTCTTAGGATGAATATCGATAAGTTTGGTCGTTATAGTAATCAAAGTGGAGCGTCTCACTTGACGTTAAAAGGAGAACCTGGAATAGGCTTTGAGTTGACCAAAGAGGGTAATTTTGATTTACAAAGTAAAATATTAACTAACGCTGCAACGCCAGTGCATAAATTGGATTACGCGAATAAAGAGTGTGTAACTGAAGCGGTAGAAAATTCGATTGAAAATATGAAAGAGATTTCTGAGCAAGTGTTTGGAACTTTGGAAGTCAGTACTGGAACTATGGTTACTAATAAAATCGAGAGTTTACACAAAAGTATAATCCATTTACGTGATGAAGCGCGAAATGATGTAACGCTTTACAATAAAAGCTCTAGAGCATATACAGGTGAATGTATAGTGACAACCATGAAAGAGATGGAATAAATCTTATCATTTCACACTATAACGACTACGAATAATGTTAATAATCGACTGAAAGATATGAATAGAAATGTAGCCGATCCAATTGCAGGTTCAAATTGCGCTAGTAAACGATATGTAGACAGAGCTTTACCGAAAACTGTTAATCGAATAAAAATTGAGGGCTTGACAGCGTTACGTAAGTCTGAGGACGTTCCTTCTGCAAAGCCGAAATCAGATACTCCAACCACATTAGTTTTCGAGTAGGACACAGTAGTCTAAGATTATACGTGTGTATTATTATATTAGCATCATGTATAAGCAACAGGTAGTTAAGGAACTGCATAGAGCTGTTAGGATGAATTTTCCAAGAAGACGTATAATTATAAAAGGCTATGATGGTCTTTGGCAGATGAATTTTTACCTTATGCTAAGGCTAATAAAGGTTTCAAATATATTCTAGTCGAAATAGATTGCTACTCAGAATTCATGTGGACAAAGGCGCTAAAGAGTAAAGATGCAAGTGAAGTGACTAATGCCATGAAGTTCATTCTAGTACAACCGTCTTTAAAATCTCATCAATAATCGCGAAAACCTGAAAATTTGCAAACTGGTGTAGGTAAAGAATTCTACAATCGAAAATTTGCATCGCTAATGAATACGTTTGATATCAATCACTACTCCACCTATAGCGTAATTAAGGCAGTCATCGTCGAACGTGTTATCAGAACTCTGAAGGGAAGACTATATAGGAAGCTTAGTATGCAGGGTCATTACAAATGGATTAACATACTAGACGTTATAACGCGTGAGTACAATAATAGTAAACACCGTACTATTGGTTTGAGGCCCGTAGATGTAACAACGATAACTAATATGAATCATATCTTTGAAAACTTAAATGCATTGAACTACACCACTAACACCAGCGTTGGACGTCGTCCTCGGCAACGTTTTCAAGTTTATGATGTCGTTCGGATTTCTAAGTATAAGGGAATGTTTAAGAAACAATTTACCGAAAATTGGAGTTCAGAATTGTTTCGCATAAAAACCATCCAAATGACGAAGCCAGTGGCGTATTTATTTGAAGATATGGTTTGTAAACCAATTCGTGGTGCCTTCTATACCTACGAGATACAGAAAGCTAGAAGAGAAAGTACTACGATGTCGGATCGCACCTGACGGTTCAAATGAGGTTCTCATAAAGTGGCTAGGGATTCGAACACCAACATGGCAAAAAGCAGGAAACGTCTTCGTCTAATAGCTGAAATGATATTTTACCTTAATTTTCATTATATCTTATAGAATTATCAATGTATTATCAAAACTTAGGTTAACTCTTATTATTACTTAAGCAATAACTTATAACATTATAGTGAAATAAAGCGTTCAAATAAATATGGTGTGTGTGTGTGTATATTTATTATTTAAGTAAAATTTAAGTAACAATGGTAAATTCAATACATTATACTTTATAATTTCATTTCTTCAAGATCAGTCTCTTCGTCTGTTTTAAAGTGGTTATAGTAAATTTTACTTCTATGATTCTTAGTTATAATAGAAGAAAGTAGCCTATGAGATATTTGGAGAGTCCTTTGAAATCGCAATCTATCCATTAGAATCGTCTTCTAGTTCCCTTTCTGAGCCTCTCTCTATGCATATAACCATTCAACCATATTATGTACACGATTTTTAGTTTCGTTAATTGTCACAGTCTTTTTACAACCACCTTCCTCGACGACTATCTTAAAACAAGATGCTAGTTCCGGAAGATAACATTGCAATTTTGCTTTATAGATGCAAATCAGAAATACACAATCAATCTCATGCTCGTCATTAACATGAGTTATCTGCAACAAATAATTGTTACATATTCTAATACCCATTTGATACTTTAGATATAGGCGTTTGCACTTCAAAATTAGGTAAAAGTCGTCTGCATTTATCGTAATCTGTAAAAGCCTGTGAAGCTAACGGAATATCTCTAAGGCGACAAACGGCAGCCATCTTTAAATTTCTTGCAGTCATAAATATCTCTAAACCTACTAATTATTTATAAATGAATAATCTATGTAAGTAAGTTGAAGCTTTGTTATCGTTGTCAATGATACCATAGCCTGGTTATTACTGATTGTCTACCTTACACTTTCTAGTTACTCTAATCATGTTCATGTTTACGATTCTGCATATTCTAAGTTTTGTAGGTGGTTAAGTAGATGATGGCAGATCAATAACAACCTCAGCAGTATGTCTTATCTGTTAAATAATATGTTAGCGTCTAAACGACAACAACAGTAATTAAAGTCTTTATTTCTACAATATTGATTAATTCAGTTTTACATATATTCGTATAAATATTATACATCACATTATTCTGGTAGAAGTATAGTAACAAGAATTTCAGAGATCTTACTTATCCTATTATTAAAGTTAGTAATACAAACATTAAATATTAGTTTTACTTAAACAGTTAGCTTAATAGCATCTTTATTGATTTATTTTAGTGCAATAACTACAAAATTCGATGTCTTCTTCTACAGTGGTTAATTTAGGTTTCATAACCTTACATAGCTCGTACATTTATACATGGAACTTAAGCTGTTTCATTTTCTCAATAAAAAATTTTAATTTTAAGTTATAATAAGTTTGTAAGGTATTCAATTTCGTAATGGAACTTTTACTCTGATTACTCGAATTACGCTTATTTATCTTAGCAAGTTTTGTAATGTTATCATTAACTAACACTGAATCTGTAGAATAATTCTATTATTGATTTGCTACTACTATTCAATTTACACATGCGTAGTCTAGCTTTACGGGTTTAGATACGAAATTACGAGTCATAGGCTACAGTAACAGTTGTTCAATAAATCAATGAAGGAACTGACAAGTCTTTCTAAATGTGATATACAAACAGTTGGGACAGACTGTTTGTCCTTTTCATTCACTAAATTATATAAAGTAAAGCTTTATAACTTTTCCATTATTAAATAACTAGATTTAAACATTGAAACATTCTAGATAAAATATATACAACCAACTAACGAAACCCCGCACGTATGCCAGTGAACTTATAACTATTATTTAATTTATAATATCTAATAATTAATATTTCAACTTGAATTCGACTTCTATATTATGAACCGTAAAACGAAAAATGTAACTGGTTCTATTATCATTATGATCTTTTCATTTGTAATGACCCCAGGGCAATGTTCTACGGCATTCTCTAGAATACATTGTTTATCGTCAAATGAGGATAGTGTAATTTTATTTTGACGAATCGTATATAGACATTGTAAAATGCTTCTAATTGAATAGTGACTGCGTATAATAATGGCGTCAATATGTAGACAGTTCATGTAATCGGCAAAGTTAATGTATTTTGAACAACATTTGACATTACACCCTTTGATTTCTTAACATCTTCCCTATTGTGAACTTTAATACGTACATTTTCGATTTTAATCCAATGAAAGATAAAAAGGGATTTCCGGCATCTTCATCTTTCATCTTACCCAAAACCTTTTTATTTACTTGAGGTATTCCATATGCATTAAGATGTGAATAGTTGGAAGTATCGAATTTACTCTGATTTTTTTTAATAAAGTCGTAAATATCGTCCGTATAGGGTTTTATAACAGCGAATCTATGTCGCCATATAATAAGTTTACACTTGGTTTACCTAGTTTTGCCAGCATAAAGTTATAATGGAAATCGTATACATATGTTTTACTAATATCTAAAATACACATTCCTACATATATGGGTGTGTTGAATATAATTTCAGTTTTATTAGGCTCGATTGCGACAAAGTTCTCGTTGAAAATTGTTAGACTATGAAAATTTGCAAGACGTAGTTGCAAATTTAAGTAATCGATAATTACGAACGTTTTCCATTGTATTACCGTATACATAATTGTTCATGAACTTGTAGAGTTCTTCCTCGAAGACATTCGAGGTCACTGTTTTCAGTTTAGTATTAATATTAATGTAGAGCTTTAATCGTGGGGATTGAGTGAACTTGATACTCCTGTAAATTTTATTCAGCCTTAATCCTGCAGTTTAGACATTGTTTCAAATATAAATAGTGAACTACGTAGCGTTGCTTGTGATATAATGTTGTCATAAGTTTTGTTTGCTTAGATCCTGGTGGGAAACGATGTTCAGCTGCATAAGGTAAATCTTGATGAGTGTTGTGAAGATTTTCAGGATAAATGAGGTCTACTTCGAGAACGTAACAGATGAGGCTGTTATCTGGAATGTTGAATACGTCTAAGTTTTGAATTTCTGCGATACTCAACCACATAGAATTGGCTGTAGGTAAATGTTGAAACACTTCTGCACCCTATTAATCATTTTCATCGAAGTAGGCAAGATATTTAGAAGGGTCGTTCGGATTGAATTCATTATCAGGCATGTACTTGTTGTTGGCTTTACTGTACCGCAGCGAACATTCGTTTATGCCGCCACGTATACCTTTCTCGAAAAATAAAAGTTAACCGACGTCGCTTAGTAGTTGCAACTTTACCTTAGTATACTTGAAAGCGGTATGCCATGAGTATGAGGGAATTGTTGGATAAAATACAGGATCTAGACCGTAAGACTGATATGCCCTATTTCAAAAGTTTTCAAAGACGGAGAATAAGATTAAGACGTCGCATTTTAAATATAAATCATTATATTCACATAGATTTGAAACGTAAAACTCATTACATATCCGTATGGAATGATTATAATCTTCCTCGGAGATATTTGAGTCCATTAAGGTGCTATAGAACATTTCTTTATATAGACGGGCGGTTTCCTCAAATTTTTGCCACGAATCTACATATTTGTAAGGGAAGACGCCTTTTTGAGTTGAGTCGCATTCGATTATCATTATAACAAGCAAATTGTCTCTTTGAAATTGAAAAATCGTCAAATTTTCTCCTCTTCCAAGCTTTTAATTAAACATTCAAAGTCCGTGTAAATAGTAAAAGGAAGCTATTAAATTGCATAAATTCGTTCTCCTTAGGTAGAATAACTTTAGCGGTCGTATTCAAACTTCTAGGGTCTAGGATATGATTGTTAAGTTTACCTTGTGTTCTAAAATAACAGAAGCACCTTTCACAAATTTAAATTTTGTTTGAATATTTGGTAGGTTGGCTTCTAACTAAACGGGATAAATCTTTCATATATAATGCTGGTTTATTTTGGGTAGCTGCATCTGACTAACCTCTTCTGACAGTTTTTTGGTAATTATCCAACTGCATATCTTTGTCCATCATCTACATATTTTCCTCTTCGTTTTCAATATCGTTGTATTCTTTACAGTTAAAGTTTCTATCTGTATTTACATATTCTTCACTAATTAGTAGTATATTTATATGACTAGTTCTACGTTCGGTTGTTAAGTATAGAGGAGATACTTGATATTGCCAATTCATTAGACTGAGACCATATACGTTTATGGAAATTGTCGGATTTAATTTCAAATATTTCGTAAACTGGCTCGTATTGATGTTAATAGGAAACTCAATATTATCAAGATTTAGAACGTAAGAAAAGTGTGTGTAAGAACTTGTTCTATCGGAATGAGTGGTCACCGGGTAAAGACCTGAAACAATAAGACCTATACAATGTAATTTTGATCCTTATTGTTAACATTTGCCCAGGCATTCTTGTTCATGATAGAAGGAGGTAGACTAATATAAAATCCACCCGTTTGATTGGATAGATTTTCACATCAGTTTATATTTATTGTTAACGATTCTATTTTGTACATGGCCCGCCCACTGCCTCTTTCTTGAAACTGATCTAGATCGTTTAATATATTAGTTACAATGTTAGTGTTATACCAAGTTATAGGTCGCTTTTATCATTTATATCAGTAGACATTAGTTGATAATTTTTAGTTGCAAAGGTAAAAGTTTCAGCTTTAATTCCATCTTCCATATCATTACTATTAGTAGCACAATTACCGGGGGTGGCTTCGTTGCCGTTGTGTAGACGAGCTAATTCTTTTAATAAAGTTAGCAGCCAATACCATATTTACTTTGAAGACGTAATTATATTTCTTGGAAATATTTTTCATTCTAACCTGGAATAGATGGAATCCATCTTTGAGAAGTAAATCTATTTCTTTATGCGTTAGATCAATAATGGTCCCATACTTTAACCTACATTTGAATGCACTGCTAAAATCGGCCCAGCAAATACGATCAGATCGTGTTAAAGATGTAGATGTAATATTTGAATGCGCAATACCTTTCCCATGTATCTTATCGATATTATCTTTATTATACCGACGATGCGGCCTAGTTGACTTAATAGAAATTCCTTCACAAAGTACTTTAAATAAAATTTTATATTTATACAGGTTAGCAAGAAGCGTCTCCAAACGTTTCTTGTAACCCACACAATATACTTGTATATTTTTTACTAATATAGGAACATCAGGTGTATCAACAACAGCAACAGTCCGTCGAAATAACTTTTTATGTTAAATATAATATTCTTAAGTTGTTTTTGGAAGATTACGATCTTATTCGTTAGTAGTAGAGCATTAGAAGCCTTAAACCGTCAACGGTTGCCTTTCCTTATGTTCTACTCCTCACGATTATAATTTAAGTTTGATGAACATTGTTGAACTAAAATATCATATGTAGATTGAATGATTTTTAAAGTCCAGCTCCTTAGTTCAATTAGTCGCTCGTTACTATTATTACAAGAATTAGTGCAACTCCATTCATTCTTCTTAATATTAACGATGTTGTCCATACTATTCATATTATACGAATTAAGTGCAAAACTCTAATAATGATACTAAATAATACGTATAATTCCAGCTTCAACAATATATTCACGTCTAGCTATATAAATATATTTGCGCGATTAAAAGAGCATCTCTATACCTCTTTAAGAAGCAAATCTTATATAATTATTATCAATTGAATGTAATATGTATATAAAATAGCCCTAATTATAAAAAGAAAGAAATGTATCTATTTTCATTGCTTCCTATTTGAATAACTAAATAGTCGTTAAATATAGCAATCTCTTAAACTGATTTAAATGAAAGTGTCTTATTTAATAAATCTATTTCATTTCGAGGTTTAGCAAATGTAATGGATTTGCTTTGTCTAGTTCAAATTATGGTCACAAGTCTTATTAACGAAAGATTAGCATTTAATATTGTTTGCTATCTTTATAAATCGAATAAAAGTTATAAGCAATCACATAGTATACGTGTAAAGGCAAATTTTTTCGCTAGAGTACATTGAGTTTATTTTAGTTCACACACAACTAAAATGATATTGTTGGGCTTGATACTCAAATATAAATGACAATATTAACCTGTTCTAAATACTAAATTGTAAACAGTAGCAAACTATTCTTGTTATTTATATTAATAGCAAAAGCAACAATATCTTCAATCATTTAACTAAAATCAATTATTTGACATACCTAATTGTATCACTAACATTAATTGTTTGATATCAACATAAATGTATCAATCTTATACGCTACTTTAAATGAAAGTACCTTATTTACGTCTGTTTAACTTGTTCGAAATTTAGCAAATATAACCGATTTGCTTTACCAACATCTTTCGATCCATTATAAACAATAGCTAGCATCTGGCCTCCCTAAAGGTCATTGTTTAGCTGTTCTATCTCACTATCGGTCAACTTCTTTGAAATTCTTTCCGGCACAAACAGCACACGAACTTCAAGTTCCAAAAGCATTCTTCGACTAAATTTAGATGTGATACCCTTTAAA
Source organism: Phrixothrix hirtus (assembly GCA_024586415.1). Classification (NCBI taxonomy): domain Eukaryota; kingdom Metazoa; phylum Arthropoda; class Insecta; order Coleoptera; family Phengodidae; genus Phrixothrix; species Phrixothrix hirtus. The sequence goes on from JAHWXV010905363.1 coordinate 11,304, forward strand.
ATTTTATATTTTTGTCCAATTCTCATATCAGTTACTTTTAGAGTAGGTTTTGAAGTTATGTCAGTCGGCGCTGCCAGTTTATATAAAATACTATGCATTTTTCTTTACTTACAATTAGTAAATAATATTTTTAATATTTCAGTATCGATTCTGCTTCTAGATTATGATTGTTGGTGTAATGCTATTATCTAAAGGTACAAACACAAACACACATTCACTTACACCAAAATTCTATATTCAATAGCTCTTTATAATAAACTTCATCAAATAAATGAAACATATACTAATTATCTATGACTGTGACTGCCTTATATATATATATATATATATATATATATATATATATATATATATATATAT
>JAHWXV010905374.1:0-11073 GCA_024586415.1 Phrixothrix hirtus
ACTGACCCCTAGATAAAATCTTTTGTTCGTAATTATAGTAACTATAAGTGTACATTATTTTCGTGTCTTTTATCGACATACTGTTAAATACATTTTTCTTATGGGCATTAGTGTATCCCGCTTCTGAAAATATTGGATACATAATTTTTTTGTGAAAGACAAATAAGTAAGATGCATTTTAATGTGATCTGCGAGTTTTTAAAGGATTAATAAAAGAATTTGCAATACATTTATTGTTAAAATGGAATCAAGTAAAGTGACGCCGTGGGAATTTTGAAGAATTCTATTGATGAATCTGTTATGAGAAAAACGACTGTTTCTAAGTAGTAACAACTCTTCAAAAACAGCTATGAAGATAAAAACGCCTAAAAAAATTTTTCTCAAAGTCTTCGACTCAATACTAGGGAGCTTTCTGAAAAATTTTGTATGCATTATTCACAATTGTGAAGTAATCAAACTGAAGAACGGCATATTCTCTAGGATTCGTAGAAACTTCCAGCGAAGAATCAATTTATGGATAGAAATGGAAGGGCAACATTTCAAAAATTGTTTATGAAAGTACGAGTATTATCTTAAATTTAAATTATTTTACAATAATACAAATAATCTTTGGCGTCTTTATGTAATTATTTTATTATTATTGTGAATTAAAGACCATTTACATTGGTCGACTTTATTTATCAATAATTATTTCAAAACGAATTTCAACAGAATTTAGTAAGGGACTGATTTCTAAATATGCCTTTAAATTTCATTTTGTATTTCTTTTTTATTTTTGTAATAAAATTTAAGTAAATTGTTATTGTCATAATCGTCACTTTTATATAACAAATTACCCATGTAAACTCGTTTCCAAGGAAAATAAACCGTTTGTATTCAAGGCTTGTTTTTTAATTTTGAACAAGGATTCCTAAATATTAACGTACCTAAATGTTTAAGGTCCTTTTTCTCGGAAACAGTTCATTTTAGGGTGATGCAACAAGAGAACCTTTTTTAAAGAAATTTTAATGTTATTTAACAATTGGATATCCAAATTTATAAAAAGATTCAAACCAATCAGTTCTAAGTAATTTTTTTAACGTGAAGAACAGTTTAGGCCCTTTGGCATTGAACGATTTGCGTCTAATTAATAATGTGAATACAAAGGAAAACTATGTATGCAAAATTTGACGAAAATCGACGCACTTTAAAAAACGTTATTAAAACAATCAGCCAAAATAATTTTTTTTTACACCCCGTATTTCCGTTAATTTTGGGTTTTCGAAAAAATGTTATAGGATTTTGTGGCATTAATTTTTCGTACAGAATCGCTGGTATATTTTAATATATATTAAGTTCTCTTAAACTTTGAAGTCTTATATATCAAATAATACAATAAACTACAGTTGTAGTTGGTGTTAGTTATCAGTGAAATTTCTACTCAGAAGTCAAATATTGTAATCTAAAGTACCATTTATTATTTTTTTTTAGTTGTTTATACTTTAAACGATAAAAATTATGTTAAGTTATTCTCATAACTTTTTAATCTTTATACATTAATTTTATCGTAAAGTTGTTGACACTTTTGTATTAAAAAATGATAACTACAAACGACCCATGTTCCTTCATTTGTTTCCTCCTTTTACTAAGATCATAGCAATAAACAATCAAGTTCTGGGACAATACTTATGTCCTAATTTTGTATACTATAATTCTATGTATGTTATTACTCATGGTAGTAGTACGAACACGCTAAAAATAGTTGTATGAATACTTATTAAGTTCGCCCGAAACGATTGTTTTCATTATGAAGTAATGAATTTGTTTACAATTTATTTTAATTTCACAAATTATGCCACAAAAGTAATAACCCTTTTTATATTAAATTATTAACAGTTTTAAATTGTTCGGAAATGACTTCAAAGATATAATAATGATACAAAGCACTTAGTTTACATACTTCGATTATAGAGTCGACACTTGTGTGCATATGTTTATAAAATTAAGACAAAGGAAATTATTTTAATTACTAATTAATAACCTAGTTAAAGAATAGCAATTTAAGTTAGTTCACAAAATGCAGTTAAAAGTAGGTAGGTATCTATTAAGCTTACCAGACGTTTAGATACAATGTTTATTTTGATTCTATAAAATTGTGGTCATCTTAATTGTCACAACGTCAAATGTATTAAATTGTTCTCATGCTAATTATAAACAAACAAATAGACCCTTAAAAGTTCGAGTATAGAATGGTAAAATATTCAGAATCCCTTAAAACAATCACATATTTCATTAGTTTTTGGTGTAGTATTATAGTGTTATTTTTAATTTATTTGAATAGAATCTCCATTGCTAGCAAATATTTGCCAACCAAATATTTGGTTGCGATAAAAAAATTGCCAAATATTAAAATGTACAGATTACCCGTTAATGGTAATATGAGCTTGCAGAAATTCAGGTAAAGTAATTAAGATACTTTTATTACAATTTAGGCTTTGAAATCGCCATTCTAGTTCCTTATAAAATAAAATGCATGCCGTCGTATACATACAGTGGCTCACAGTTTAAATGTTGCAGCCTATAAAAAAGTACACATTACTGGGAAGAAAAGGTAAATAATAAACATAGAGACGAAAAGTAAATAATATCTAATAACTTAAAATGTTATTACGCCTTATACACTAAAATTAAAGCGAAATTTTAATAAGAAAGTTATATTATAAACAAAGCTCAAAATGATATTGAAAATTTAGTAGCTCACATGATATTACACAAAAATAAATTAAAATGTTTAACTCTCCCGCGTAGTTGTTTTAGGACCTCTCTTAATCGTTTGGGCATTGATTATACTAATTTAAGGATATAGTCTGGAAGGATAAGAATTTTGTCCCATTTCCCCAAAAGAGCCTTCTTAAGATCATTTTATTGGATATGACGTTTTTGAATGCCATGTTCCAATTTAACCCATAAATTTTCGATGGCATTTAAACGGGACAATGGTGACGCAGATTTTGTCACATGTGGATAAATATACAATAGCCATTCTTTCATCAAAACAGACGAATGTTTGGCATCATTGTCCAAGTACAACGAGAAATTTACTTCTAGAGCTAGTTTGGTTGCACTGGATTTTAGATTTTGTTTCAGAATAACCACTTCGATACCTGTCCATATTTCTCTCGATAAAACTCAAGTTTCCAACTCCAGGGCAGGCATGTAGCGCCAGACTATTACATACCCACCCCTAAATTTGCAGTTGTGCGCTAATTTAGTGGTTTTAACGCCGCGTTGGTTTTTCTCCATACATAAGCGTTGCCATCTGAGCTAAAGAGGCTAAACTTACTCTCATCAGCAAATAGTTGTTTTTTAAAAGTCTAGAGACATGTTGAAGTAAATTCCAAGCCGTTTGCTTTTCGCGCTTATGAAAGGCTACTTCCTAGCTACTCAGCTTTTCGCAGCACTCTTCTTATTGTTTTGGGGTTTTTTACCTCTGCTGCTAATTGTGAGGCCTGAATTTGGAGTTTCTTTCAACTTTACGCACAATATACGTCTTTTCCTTCTCCGAAAATAGTTGGTTCGACGCCTTTCTGGATTTATTATACAAACGATTTTCACGTGAGTAGCGTTCGGTTATGTGTTGTACCGTAGAATCAGGTTTATTTATTATTTCAGCAATTTCTCGTTGTGTTCTCCCATTTTAAAAATAAAAAATAAGCAATTCGCGTTCTAAATAATCGTGTGTGTGCCCATTTTCACGTACGTAATTAATTGGACACAAAACACTGTTCCCTCTCTCAAATGGAATGTTAGGGATCTCCCTAAAAGGTAAACTGGCAATTTAACGCACTTGAAAGTACACAATGCCAATTTTTAATTGCTAGAGCATTTAAGCTGTGAGCAAAATTTTGAATACTTTTTCGATTTTTTTATAAGTTGCTTTTTAGAATTTTGTATAACGCTTAATAACACTATAAATTATTACGAGAATTTTGTATTATGAGAAATAAGGAAAAATCCGTTTATAACTAAAGTTTGAGTTATACAAAAAGTTAAAAATGTTACAATATAATACAATAATTTTACCTTGAAAATTATGGTGACAAATTTGTCGCCCTAATTTTTAGAGCGAGTTTCCTGTATTACATTTCCAATTTTTATTACCAAAAATGTTACTAGTAATTTTCATTAAAATTATCAAAGTAATTCTTGCGCGTGTAAGGTAACTCTTAGTTGAGAAGATTTGTAAGAAACATATTTTTCATAATTAAACTGCATAATAGTTTTCTTAAAAAGATTCACGTATTTTAAAATACACTTTATTTTTGAATCATTATTAGCATTGATTTTGTATATAAAATCCATGTTATTAGTGAATATCCTAAAACAGCAAACTTGCATCGCGATGACCTTGTTCTCTAAATTACCTTGCATGCATTTGTCTGTATTATTTACTTTCAGGACCACCTTTGCACTATAAAATGAACTAAACCGTGCTTATCGAGAATACTATATTTCACGCTTTTGAACTATCACATGACACCTAGCGTACAATTTCCAAGTATAATACGATTTTTTTAACGATGAAAATGAAATGTCTATCTGAGTATACAAAACCAATGCTTTAAACAATCCTGAAGAGAAGATATGTGAAATAAACAAACCAGGTTTACGTCGATAATGCATCTGTCAGGTAGATTAGATCATGATAACTACGAAACAAATTATTACAATAAGATCAAAAACTAAAATATTTTAAATTACAAACTAAACAACTGAGTACTAATGAAATTTAGGACAAATCTTTACAAGATTCTAAACATTTCTTGTCTTATTAATTTTAAGAAATGGCAGTCTGAGATATTATTAGTTGCAACTATTGTTATTCATAAAACAAAAATTGGAAGTGGCAAGCAAGCAAATTCAGAGTTGCCCTTCGGTACACTAAATATTACATCCAAATCGTAAATGAATAGTTTAAGTACAATTGAATTATTTTAGTAATTGACAGATAAAGCATATTTTTTTAAATGGGACTATTCTAATTCCAAACAATTGAACGAAAGTAGTTTCGTCGATAAAGTAAATTATTAATTTGAGCGTAAAGTTGAAGTTATAAACTTGTAACAAGTAAAGTAACATTTTAAACGTCAAGAAGTTAATAAAAATTTAAACGAGAACACTAGTAAAGGTTTACTAGATTTTACTCCAACAGTAACCTTTTATTTTTCAGTAAAATAAATTCAGAAGAAGACTAAATGAATTATACCGTTTGTTCTTCAATTAGGGGTGGATTGAGCCCAAGAAAAGACGATGGGGCGGAGCGGTGCCAGCATTTCAAATTAATAAGATGAAAACGGGATTGACAAGCCAGATAAGATCACCTTTCTTGGACGAAATTACTATACAGCATTAAAGATTCTCTCAGATACGATCAATATTTTCTCCGGGTCGACCAGTTAGGGAAGCCGCTTGAACCACCAAATTCGAACAGTTTCAACGGAGCGCAGAGAAGCAAAAATAAACTATAAAGACGACTAAAATAGCCAGTGAACCCAAAAGAGCGATTAAACAACTTACCCCATTTTTGACAATGCATTTTGATGCAAGAAAATAACTTAACCAGTGTACTATTAAATTGAAAATAAGATGACCAATCTACGTGAAGAGTGGTAGAATGAAGAACAATTGCCAAAATCTCGACCCCGCACGATTGAGCGTATCAATCCTAAAATTGATAACGGGAAGTCTTATTTATGTAAAAATGTGTAATTAATTAGAGAATTGGTTATAATTAACAACTCGAAATATTTGTAAGCATCTTAAAAATTAAATATTTATAGCAATATAAAGAACTTAATTAGAAACGAAAGTTTTTTTATTACAATCGTCCAAAGGGAACCCAAAACATGAGCGTAATATACGTAGAGCCAAATTTAAATAAAACAAAATAACATAGCACAAAGATGATACGAACAAATTCTAAAATTAGTATAGACCATACAAAATTTATATAATTAGTAAAATGAAATTCCTAAGTACCAAAAAATGACATGGAGCGAAAAATTACTGTGGCACATTCATTTAAATTTCGATCTGATCATTCGGGGATTTTTACTCTGGAAGAGTTTGGCATTTCCCAGTGCATGGACTGTCGTTTAATTTCCGAAGACAAACCGTGTGTCTCGTCTTAATGGCACTCAATAGAAAAAACATTTACTCACTCGTGAAGTGTTCTAATTTGTTGCAAAAATAGTTTAAGAGTATCTATGAACAATGGAGTTATTTGAATTCCTGGTATGCTTTTTATACGACAATTTATTAAAAAAAATAATTAACTTGATTAACATTGCACCATATCCTTATCGATTGTTCTTCTAACTCTGTAAATTCGAAATAAATATCTCACGAAGTAAAAGATTTATAGGAGCTTAAAGCTTTACCTCACCCTGTAAAAGCCTCAATTATTAAATATTATTTTAAAGTAATTAGGGATTAAATGTCGTAAGCAACACTTGGTTTTTATTTTGGTCTCGTAGTTTATTATTTACTTCTATTCAACGACAGGCACCAGAAATTTTGCATGTGATAGTAATTTTGATTTATTAAACTTCTGGAAATTTTTTTAATGCCTCGATTGGTATACAATTTGTATTACAAGTGGTTTTTACACATATTTCCTAATTTTAAAGTTATAGGGAAAATATTTCATAACTTCATAACTTAATTTGGGTTAATTGCTTGACGAAAATTAATAGTGAGATTCAACTAAACAGAAACATGTCAGAGACTTCCTTGCGACATTCTAAACATAGATCTTTGTTAGACTTAGCTTTGCCTATCAAATTATTTGACTTTGGGTAACATTTATTAATTATTTTATTAATTTTCATCAAACTTCATTCTACAAATACAGCAGCACTTATATTTAACGAAATTGATAAACGCAAGAGAAAATTTTGTTAAATCTAAATTTACAAATTTACAAATAAAAGTGCTTCATATACGCATGTCTTATACTTACTTGGACGGCGTGTAGTAGCAAATATTAGTTTCAATAAAACAAAATATTGTTTAAATTCCATTTGTTAACCTATATTTACACAACTGCGAATGTATATGCGTGTTGTTAATATGCATTTCTTAAATTTTATGCAAGTCTAGAACTCTTTTATTCACTCGAATTATAATATTTTAATAAAGAATTCTCCCCTGTCGAAACCAATTAAAAAACTCGTACTGCGATGAAAAGTTAATGAAATGAATTTCTACAAAATGGACCCATTTCCATTGAAGCTACTCAAAAATAAAATAAATAACGACACAAAGCCCTTTGGCCATTACAAATTTTATATTCCTTGCTATATCATTTTCTTGAGGGCATTGCCGTGTTTTTATTCCTAAAAATAAATTTGATATTCAGAAAATCAACTAATCTCGAGTAGCAAAAAGAACTTGGGTCATTATTTAAACTATCGTATCTTCAAATAATTTATCGCATTTAAAAAAAAGCCAGTGTTTCAAAAATTACAAAATTTTATGTATTTGAGGAGGAGATGGGTTAAAGTATTTTAAAATTCTGACAAAGAATGTTCATTATGATCGATGAAGAATCAGCCTCATCATGATGACACGGGTAGCTATTTGCTCCATAGAAGAACAACATACAGTTAGAAACATTTTGTGGTCGAGCGTGAAGTATTCTGAAAGTGTTGTGGTTCGTATCACGGTCAAGTTGATATAAATTATTTAATGAGGTGAGAAAATCTATTATTTTCATATGACACTGCCAAATATCGAACCTAATTCAATGAACTTTTTGTTTACAATAATATATTTACTCCAGATAAAAAAAAACTTCCCTTTTTACTATGCCTACAATTATTTTTATTTAAGCCCTTATTATTTAAGTAGCAAATAAATAACAATAATATGATTAAAGAAACGTTTACTAAAAAGCTGAATAAAATACTAACGATATTACAGCAATCAATATTTTAAATATGATTGTATTAATTAAACGAATAAAACAATTTATCATATTTATCATTTTATTGAATCATTTATATTTGATTAATATCTCTGAATGAGGATTCAAGCTGCATCTCATGACTTCAACTCCTATGGGTACTTTGCCATGCCTACTAGAATGTAGTCTAACTCGGTGGTACACTTACCTGTAGTAGTACCAAACATCAAAATTATACGAGGTCTATCCAAAATAATAGCAAACCTTTTCTATGTTAAAAAAAATACTGATTTCAGTTGATTTTGAATCCGCTTCATTGAGGCTCAAAGGTAAATATATCAACCCCAAGGATAACAAATCGTTGTGTACAATGTATATGCAAAATATGCACGGGGATGCAATATCTTGATTAGGAATTAAACCCAAAATAGTACTATTTTAAAATAATGTTGTTAATGATCTATCCTTTGCTAAATCCTGATAGCATTCTTGAAATTTGTATTGTGTAGGATAACGATTACTTGCCGTAATAAAAACTGAAAGTGGTGACGTATCATATTAATAATTTGTTGACTGTTCTTTTTACAGCCCTTATTTGTTTAACGTAAAGATTTTTATGAAAATTTTACAAATCACTTTTAGAGCCCCTCTCGTACAGTGTAAGTACTTTTTATCATATTTAGACACATTATGAAAAAATATATAATTTATTAATAATACATTTGCATTGAAAGATATATGTTTTGGTATTTTTAAGTCACGATAACAACTAAGGTTTGCGACCTTAACGGCAAAGTCAATTTAACCGAATCAACAATGTTATCGCAAATTTTATATAAAAGATTTAATAGCCCTCTCTAACTAATGAACTTGTCTGTTTATGCACATTTAAAAAATAAAATAGCTCTTTGTACGTATCGTGCATAAACGGCAGTATAGAATAACAATATATATATATAAAAGAAAATTTAGTGTAGCTGCTGTAACCTAGTAGGTATGTAAATTATGTATTTCAATGTATATAGAATTAATTCAAAAATGCATCTAATACGAACAAAAAAATCGTAATAGTTTATTTAGATTCTTCAATTTGTTGGATAAATTCTGATTACGCTTAACTTAATCTGCATTCACAACCTAATAATTTGTAATTGTAATTAATAATATAATTACCGTAAAAATGTGTTACTCCTTTTTCAATAAAAATATTCATAACCAAAAAAATTAGTAATTAGTAATTACAATTGATAGCAATTTTGTAATCTCTAAGCGTTTCAGTAAATTAGTACGTAATAGATAGAAGAAATAGAAAAATAATGCCGCTTAATTCAAGAATATTATCTTTGAGCTCTATACTATTATCTCTAATTACATATATGCTATAAAAGATATATTTATTGTTCTAATTTGTTAATTTGAGTGTGTAAATGCTAATTAAAATTATAATTTTACGTATTAATTTATGTATTAATTATAAGGTTATGATATAGACTTAGGTACTTGATATTCTATTTTACAGAATATGCAGTGGGTGTCAAAAAATCTATGTCATATGGAAAGTTTTACTATTTTCAGGTTACTAAAAAGTCCATGCTTCTTATAACACGCATATTATTACAACAAAATTACAAAAATATCTAACAAGGAACCGGAAAAAATCAAAAATTTGAAAATGACTTAAGAATAAAATATCTACCATTTACTAAAACTTAAACTAAACGTTTTTTGATAAAATTTGTTTAAAATTGTGAACTATTCTAAAACACAAAAGCAGTGCCTCTTATCTCATAAGGTTCATGTTCTAACTTTTTATCAAAAAATGTATAAATAGTTCGCCTTTATCATTATTTTTTCAACTTCTATAGTAAATTATTGAAAAATGCTCAGCATTTTTGAACAATCTTTATTTAGTACACTTTTTATTTATTATGCCAGGTAAAGCAATACTGATCTTATCTGATAATCTATGCATTGTAATAGATATTGTAGCAGAACTAGTTAATTGTTTACAATGTTTATTTATATTCATTAAAATTACAATTATTTATACACGCTTAATTTATTTAAATATTTATTTCCACAATCCACTAACAACAAACATTTATATTTCTATTTATGTATATTTATATTTATATCAGTATTCAGGTATATACGTAACTAACAGAATAAGATTCTAACAACAACTAACTAAGGGAATTCAATTTACTGTTTATATAGAAAAGATAAATGCTAGAATTCGATGGATTAATCTAGAATAAGAAATTAGTCATAACAATAAATTACAATGATATGACTCATTGCTGACTTAATTGAATTGACAGGTATCAAATACTGCAATGAGTCACGTAGGATTACATCATCTATTTTATTCTAAAGGGTGTTAGAGATTTCTAGAAACTTCCATTAGATTTTCATTGTTTCTAATTTTCGTTACACTGCCCCCTCCTTAAGACTGTCACGTCCCGTAACAGTGATCTTAGACTTTGCACTTGCGATGGTTCTATTTCCGTTGGCAAATGTCAGAATCTGCACTGAGATCCATACTTGCAACCCCGTTTGTTGAAGAAATGGCAGTCCACAGATTTTGTCGCTGGTGGAATCCCGTTTGGATTCCAACTACACACCATGATCTTAACACCAGTGCCACGAAGCACTACCTCCAAGATGTTACGTACCACGCGCCAATTAAGCTAGTCTAGGCCACAGCCGAGTTTTGGTACCGCTAACTTTTATTCTACTGGTACTGGTACAAATATGTTTCTTTAAATCCCATAAAACCTTCCACAAGTCTTCAAAACGTGGCTTTTGATGAGATAATGCTTTCGTCACAAGGTAGTAAATACTTTACATACCTTGGCGGTGACGGCGTAATAGGTGACATTCCTTACCAATGTATGGCTCTTGTTGCAGTATTTCTTCTACGTCACCATACCTCTTCTTAAACTCAACTGCGATGCAACGGGACATTCGGACGTCCTTAGCGACACAATGGGCCAAGGAGTACTCCTCTGGTACATTAAACAGATCTCTATACTCCTCAGTGGTAACCCCAAATCTAGCTTTGTGGCATCCCGAATACATTGTCATAAAGTCAGTGAATGATTGTTCACTGTTTTTGACTCCTAGTT
>JAHWXV010905469.1:0-16648 GCA_024586415.1 Phrixothrix hirtus
TGTTTCTTAATTACACTCCCGTATCTATGAATATAGCGAAAATGCGTAGAATTTTTAGGAATTCTTTTAAATCGCGTTTCGCGTTATTCTGTCGGTTTGTGTAAACGTTACAAGGAATTATGTTCTGACAGGTTCCCCTCAAAACGGGAATGGTTTCCTCTGGGTTCTACAATATTCGGCAACCGGGACTATGAATTACAGCAGATTCCTGCCGGTACACATTAACATACCAAATACGCCCTTGCATGAAACCAATATTGGAGCAAAGAATGTAATAATAAGTATCTTTGTTTTGGTCGACGCGTCACAGGGCTACTCGCTTACCCAAAAGCACCATCATCGTCAGTCGTGAACTATATACATTCCTGCGTTCGCAGTTGGACCCACACGTCCTATGAAGCTGCGAACGGGGTGGAAAAAGGCACGTAGTTCCTCCAAAACCCACTATTTGGCTTCTCAGGCCACGTTGCGGTGGTCTCGCGACGAGTTATTACAAATCATTCACATTCGCAATCCATAAAAGTGAAAATCGCTTGCAACTGTCACTTTGTTTTCTTAATTTTCCGCCCCCGAGAAAAAAACTTGTCTCTTGTTTTTTGTTCCGACCGATTCTATTTATTTTCATAGTCCTAACAACCACGAATTTACTGTAAACGTACGGCGGAAAATTCAAATATTGGCGCGGAACGTCAACAAAACCTGACATACTTTACTTAGTTTCATAAGAAATCTACCCTTGATGTTCAAGCGCCTATATTTCTGTGAGTAGGCTAGATGTAATTATTTTTGCTTTGCTAGACTGAGAAGCTCATCGTACCATTCTCGTTTTCACAGTTTGGGATACCTGTTTGAATTTCAATACTAATAAAAAAATGAAAACCACTTAGCATGCCGTTAATTGTGGTGCTAGTTCTATCCTTGGCGCAATCGACCTTTTTTTTGTTCCTTTCGTACCGCACGTTGTTATTTTGGACGTAAATTTCTGGAAGACGATTGCTATAGTTCCAGACCTGCTTAAGTGAATAATACGTTTTTCAACGCCTGACGTACTTCAAACTATAAGTTTATCGTCTGCCTCATTTCAACCTCGTATGGATTTGTCTTTTGGGCAATATTACGAACTCAAGCGATATACACTTTACAAATAGCATGAGCAATTAGGCTGGGCAAAATATATAAATGAAGTGATTGAAACTTCAGCGGCTTCGGTTATACAGAATTATTTCCAATCGGCCCACCGTACAAAAAAAATAATAGCGAACTTGTTGTTGAATGTTGTTGAGTAATCCGGTAGTGTTCAATCTAGCCTTATTTTACCGGTAAAAAAGAAAGATTGCGCTGATCGTTTTGGATTTAATTTCAGAAAGCTTAATAAGGTAAGAGAAAAGAATACATATACTCTTGCTTTTCACACCGACTATATGACACTTTACAAGCAAGCTACTTCGGACGCCTCCCCCGCTTTTAGTACCCTTGAGCCAAGTTGTAGACAACTGAAATCTAAAAGACCTGTATACTTTTTATGTGCCATAATTATGTTTTAAGGAGTAAAATTAACGTCTGAGGTTAGGCCTATATTGGTCCATATTGGTAGTTTTACATAGAATTAGTAGTCTGATTTAAACTAAATAAACGCTAGAATGTTCACTTTTATATAACGTAATTTTTTTGGATGCTCACATCTTATTTCGAGGGCGCGAAATAACATCTAGAAAATTAAAACTAATAAATATACCCTCTAATACAATAGATTTTTTTGAAAAAATATATGTCATAAAAAATACAAAATTAAAGTTTAAATGTTTTTGCGTTTCATGGGATATGATTTTAAATGGGGTTCATACTATCGCACCTTTCTAGGTGAGATGTACGCATTTAATTGAATTAATTTATGGATATTTCTATTTTTATCATGCAATCTTATTAAAAGAGCATTTAAAAAGGTTCACGGGTCTCGGTGATGACAACGGATTGTGAACCAAAGATTGAAACTTAATAACCTCAAATGTAAGTTAATATCGTAATTCATCAGTAGGTCGGCGGCCGAAAATGTCAAACAAAGCTTTTCTAAAATCTAAAACAATATACATCTGATAGTTGTATATTCGTTTGTTTTTCTTGTTAGTGTTACCTTCAAATTAACATTTTATTTCATGATGTGGTTTCCACCACTACTCGAGTACAGTGACTACTCCAGAACTAAACAATAGAATGCGTTCTGATCCTACATTTGATAAATATATTTCTTCTAACAAATTTGGAAAATAATATGGAAATAAAGAAGGGAATGAACATCCTTTTGCGAAGCTAATAATGGTAAGTAAATTCATATTTATACCTGAAATGGTAGTAGGTCTGAATAAATTGACTTCTGCTGCTGGACCGAACCTTCCACTTTGCTCTTTTAAGACCAAATATAAAGGTGAAGGCAGTTTTCTTTCCGATTATACCAATGGTTGAATTGTATAGCTGTGGGTTATAGATGAAACTGATCGACCAAGGCTTTGCACTTATTTTCCCTTCGACGGCCAAAGTTCTTCCAGAATGCATCTCTAACTGAAATTCGCTGATTTTAATTGTATAAGTTTTCTAATCTGATATTTTTCATAGCCCACTTAACTTCTAAAATAAGTGCTTGTATCTTATTTGTTACCTCTTCGGCACTTGCAAACGTTTTCTTAGTGACAAATTTATTAATTTTTCTAAACATATTTATATGTATAGGCTGCAGTGATTGCAATCGTGTCTTTCAAGCTCTAAACTGAAAATCCTCGTAACCTAGTTTTTTTCTGAGTTTATAGGGGTTATTTGAATGAATCGCTGTCATGAACAGTTAAGCTAGCATCCAATGCTGATTTGAAGCTTTTTAATGTGTCATCTCAAATTTTAGAAACTTTTCCTCTATAAGTAGCGGCTTTGTTGAATTAGTGAGCCCAGGAAGTTTTCTTTTTCTGCTTTTCCAACATTCGACATCTCTTAATTTATAATCAAATGATAAACTTGCTTTATCTTCTGAACATTCAGTTGAGGGTAATTCATGCAGAATGTCATCTTCCACTATTCGTGCGTTAATTTCTTCGTATGGTTCGTGAAGATCTAGAGACTCCTCATCTATCGTTTCAATGCCATTGAATTCTTGCATTGCACCTGTCACGTTTTTCCCACCTTAATTAATTGTCATGTCGATTTTTATGTTTTCTGTATCAAAATATATCGATACAGACAATTAAAATTACAATAAGAACGGTAAAACGTAACTAAAAATTAAATTTATATCATGAAATTTAAATTATAAAATATTACATATAATTAAAAATAATAATCAGAATATAACCCATGAAAGAATCCCTTATACAAAATATAAATACGATTTTAATTAAAGTATTTTATAATTAATAAAGAATTCATTAGAAAATTCATGATAACATATAATTGAAGAAATGTAAGTTCAATGTTCTTTCGTCACAGGTCAAGAAAAGTTAATAAATACAAAACCAAACAGGGATGACCATTTAGTGGTAAAAGTTACAATTGAAGATAACTAAAAAACAGAAACTTATTTAATTGTAAATTATTTAAGTTTTAAATTCAAATAGCCACCTACTGGGCAATAGTATAATTTAATAGTTAAGGTAGTTTATAAATATAGAAATCTAGAACATTCATTAGTTAATTGAAATAGATGGCATTATAAGTTATATTACAATAATTCTCAGAGAAATACATAATCACCTTAAAGTAATGTAACTGAAGGACTGTAAAAGCCAGCAGGGAACAAATAAATAATCAGAGTTTGATTGACTCTCTTACCTAAAGCTATATACTGCCGATCTTATATCTATTAATCTATTTCCTCGTAAATTATTAATGACCGTGGTACGACTTTCATTTCGTTATGCTCATAGAAGCCCCAGTTCTCTATTAGTACTATAAGGACAACCTCCGATTGTTATAATAGAGAATGCGATTACCTTAAATATATCTAAAGATTTGCAATACTTTAAAACAACTTTCAATGTACTATTTATTCTTTTAGAGCCACAAAGAGGGTTATTTATTCAGAAAAGGACACTTCCGCTGTTGTGTATATAACCCTATAACAAATACGAAGTAAAAAGGTTTTCATCTGAACTTAATATTTCATATTCCGTAAAAAGGCTTAATAAATAGAAAATTCCTTGCCGATTATGCCCCTACCTGAATGTCACTTCAGAAATCGGCGTTTGCACTAATATTAAATTTTGCATGGGAAATGAAATATAACCCTTATACATATAACACCATCTCATAGCATAGATTTAATACGAGAATGAAATGCATGGTAAATTTAATAACGTAGAACCACAGAATCGCATACATAAGGATTAAAGATTGTGCAGGGTAAATAATGAAATTGACTTCTAAAACACATGTATAAAAATAACCACACTTTTGTTGAAGATCCGATCTTAATCAACTAGGTCGAACGACAATGTACAGGTTAGGATAGAATTTTGTACACAGAATCGTAATAAAACCTAAACAAACTGGTAAAAAGCCTTACGTCACCTTCGTAAATTAAAGCAGAGGGTTATAAATTAAATATTGAACCACTTGGTAAATTTCAGGCATTATGAGCTGAAGCTGCCGAGCCAGTCAAGTTTACATAGTCAACTTGACACCAAATACTTTACGTCAAGCTCTCTAATCAGTACAAAGTACCAGAGAAGCGTGGCACGTTCATTAGAATAATTTCTAGATCTTTCTTTAATTCAATTTCCTTGTCGTTTATAGAAGTGTCTTCTGGTTTTAGCAATTGAACTCTACTAACCAGATGGTTGATGATGTTCTTAGGATCTATTTTCATTTTCAATTCTACACAAACGGTATATTATGAACCACGCCTCGCTCCACTGCAGCTTTATTAGCTGTGTCTAATGCTTTATTTGCGATAAAGTTTGTTACAATTTCTAGATTATATTCATTGCCTAAGGTGCGTCTTTATATACAGTGTGTTTCAGATAATATGAGATTCCTTTTAAGGGATGAAAGTAGACCCTACAAATACCCCAATAAGCGTAAAATTAAAAGTAATACGAATATAAAAAAATCTTTTTTTTCTAATTGTGTACAACGAGCCGCCTATGGTTGTATTCATACTAAAACTATTAAATCATTCATAAAATTATAACCGACCTACCTAGCAGTATCAAGTTACAATAGCATGCGCTTTTACAGCTGTAGCAGCACATATCTATTTGTTTACTATAATAAATAACGGGATAAGAGGATGGCCCTTTTACACAATTGAAAGAATTTAGAAATAGTGTATACAATTTTTTTGACAATTTTAAAGAAGTTATTTATTAATAACTGATAGTAATAAAAATGGTGTTTAGTCATGCATCGTATTAAGAATATGTGTTTAAATGAAAGACAACTTTAGCAATTATTTATTGACGTTTTTTAATTTTCCACTTAAAAACAGATTTTCATTTCTGAAATTGCGTGACATCATCCTACACTTAAAATAAAAATACTTTAAATACTTTGCACGTTTTAAACTTTTCTAGTTTATTTTGTGACAGTATTCAGAGGAATGATATAACAATTTGCCTAATTCGACTTAGAATATTCATACGCTGTTTTAAAAGCAATTTTAAAAAAGTAATACTAAAGGAGTATTGTAATAGTTGATATCTTTATAAAAATCTTATTGATCAGACGTAATGCAATTACGATATGCTTTGAAGCTTTCAAAACAGTTTCACCAACATTTTCTTCGGATACATAGTTAATTACCTAAATTTCCAATTAGACTGTCTTAAAAATGTCAGCTACATTATCATAAATCCCTTTAATATCATTTTTGTGAAATTGCCTTCGAAACTACAAATAATTAAAAATATTAAAGTACAGATTTATTTCTCTTAATCTAATTTTTCATTTTACAGTTTTTAAATCCATATTAATTAAATCATACCTATGCAAGTTCTTCATTATTACAGACCTGTGTACAATTTTATTAACATAAAAGCACCAATCAGTTAAACATTTATTTAGGTTTTATTATTAAAACACTGGTTAGTCAACGAAACACATCTAATAACTGACGTAAATTGGCATAATTTCGTTTATCAAGATATGGGTCATTGACATTTAAATAGATGGATCATTTTACAGTCTTTTTTTCTTGCGTCTGCTTCAAAAGTTAAAATAAACACGTGCAATTCTACTTTACTATGGAAATGTTTATTGGGTAAAAAACGCTTACTCGATGATATTTGTTATATTTGAAAGCATATGCATAGCTGACTCCTCATTATTCAAGGAAAGAAATTTTTAATATTTGCATTGCTTTTAATTTTACGCTTATCGGGATGTCTATAGGGTCTGCTTTCATCCTTTAAAAGGAATGTCATATTATATGAAACAGCCTGTATACTGGTAAACGACCTATTGGCGTCAAATTTTGATAAGAATTTTAAAGTCTTACAGATGCTTTTACGCGATTATATAAGGAATATATTAATCTAGGCAATGATTATGCCCTAAATTTACAAATTTTATTATCTATGGCTCAATCGGTATGTGAATGTCGAAAGAATTATTAACATAGCCGCCGCCTATGCCTTCCAAATATTTCCTTCATTGCACAAATTAAGCGATGGCAAAGAAAAATGATAGATCAATATCAAAATTTGAAAATCCATTTATCATTGCTCCCATTGTCTGTTCAAACTAAAGCCCTACTTTAACCTCAAGGCCGTTTAGACAAAAAAATTAACATC
Organism: Phrixothrix hirtus; assembly: GCA_024586415.1. Classification (NCBI taxonomy): domain Eukaryota; kingdom Metazoa; phylum Arthropoda; class Insecta; order Coleoptera; family Phengodidae; genus Phrixothrix; species Phrixothrix hirtus. The sequence goes on from JAHWXV010905469.1 coordinate 6,771, forward strand.
GAAGAACATATCATATGTTGTTTTACTCGTTGCCTAGTCATAAATGGGCAAAACTTCTCATTAACTAAAGTTGAGTCTGCTGCACGTATTATAGGAGATTGACAAATACTCTTATTGTATGGTAAGTACCGCTGACCATCTTTTAGTGTATTTTAATTTAAAAATTTAAAAACTCAAAGCATTGTACTGTTACACTCCATCAATATAATTAGAATATTCATCGAGGCACGTTGTGTTAATACAATATCTTGATCTGATCCTATCCTCGATTCTATTTATTAAGGATGTTGAAAGCTTTTCTATCTTTATAGAAGATAGTCGCCATTCAAAAATATGTTTATTTAAAATTAGAAAACATTCGGCCATTGCTTCAATGCTATCATGTCCTGACCTGTCTGAACCTCTATCTTTTCAAAATGATACCTTCAATTTTATCTTGAATACAGCTTTCAAAGAAATTAATGATGGAAAGCAGGTCATTCGCTGTCTGACTCTTTCGTTAGCTATACGAAACTTTTTAGTAACTAAAGATAAACCTTGTCGTGTTATGGCTATAAGGCATGCTCTTATTTTATCCTAGTCATCTCATTCAACTATCAAAATCCAACAATGTAATTGTAATATTCATCGAAAAGGTAAATATCACGATGTTCTAATAGTCTATCTTGATCTGTTCTTATAATCAGTTCTATTTATACTAGCATGCACAAATGCTGAAATCAGTTCATATCCAACCCATTAAGTATGGAAAAGGGAGAATTTAAAATCAATATTTTTGAAAGCCGTTCCATTGAATCTTCTAGGTTTAGAGCAAAATATTGATAATTGAAGGGAACTAACTTCAAAATTCCTAAAAGTTGTGATATTAAAGAGGCATTATCATGGCGAGCTTAGCTTTGAATATTCTGTAATCCTTAAAGCTGTGACCGTGTTTCATAGAAATATCTTGGACAAAATCTAACGTCACTGCTTAAATACGGAAAGGCACGATTTTTTTGACCCAAAATCTTAGGTAGAAAATTACATCTAATGCTTGCATTTCAACATCCAGTGAAGCTTTTTGAAGGATTACTTACAAGGAAGGTATCAAGCGTTCCCCTTCAATGTAGATGAAACATGGATATGCCGTGGACAGCTAAAATCTGAGAGACGTGCAGAATATAAACATTCTTGGAAATTCGGTTTTAGGAGATAAAATCACCCCTAAGTTTTGGGTAGTTTTCACCCTCAAAATAAGATGTAAGCATCCACAAAAATTATGCTTTTATTTCGTATGAAGGTAAACATTTTAGGATTTATTTAACTTAAATCAAATTATTCTGGAAATGATAATTGGGTCTAACATAGGCCAAAATTTAGGAGCGATTTTTATCACCTACAACTAAATTACTTGTATTTCGATGTAAAAATTATTAAATTGCAATATTCTACTACACATTCAAATTTCTACAAAATTTGAGGGGGAGGGGCTGTAATGAGTCCCGCAATTTACGAAAATTACGAGGGCGGTCTGATAATTAGTCGGCTTCTAAGAGATGACGCCACTAATCACTGAATGTATATCACTTCTATCAAATACAATCTGTTAGTAGGCTGCATGCAAATTTTTAGCGCTATATGTCATTTAGTTTATGTTTGACAGCCATACAAAGCAAGCAACTTGTGATTGTGTTAAGATAATGGATAGAAACGAATTTTGTGCATTGATTAAGCATTATTTTTTGCGTGGAAAAACCGCAAAAGAAACAAAGGGAAAGCTTGATAATTATTACGGCACATCTGCTCCAGCGAATTCAACTGTGATATATTGGTTTTCAGAATTTAAACGTGGTCGTACAAGCACAATTGGTGAACATCGGTTAAGTCGACTAATCGAAATGACGACCAAAGAAATAACCGATAAAATCCTTGATATCGTTTTGGAAGATCTACGAGCGAAAGTGCGTAATATAGCTGATAATGCAAACATCTCAAAAGAATGTATGGGTAACATTTTGCATGAACATTTACATATGAAAAAGCTGTCAGCAAGATGGGTGCCACGTTTGTTGACAATAGAACAAAAACACAAGCGTGTGGTCATTTTAAAGCAATGTTTGGCGATGTTTCAACGTAATGCAGATGAATGTTTGCACATATTCATAATCGCAGATGAAACATGGAACCACCACTACACCCTAAACTAAACAACAGTCAAACCAATGGTTTGAAGCTGGTTCAAGTGCACCGAAGAAAGCAAAAGTGGTTGCATTAGCTGGAAAGGTTTTGGCGACTGTCTTTTGGGATGCATAAGGTGATTAAATTAAAACGCAAACAACAATTACAGGTGACTATCATGTGGCATTATTGGACCGATTGCACGTTGAAATAAAAAAAGACCATATTTGGCAAAAAGAAAGTGCTTTTTCATCATGACAACGCACCAGCACACACATCATGGAAAGCTCAACAGAAATTGGATGAACTACTTACAAATTGCTTCCGCATCCACCCTATTCTCCTGATCTAGCTCTCTATGACTACTTCCTGTTCCCAAACCTGAAAAAATGGCTTGGTGGAAGGAGATTCAAATCAAATGAGGAAGTTAAATGGGAAACAGGCATATTTTCGAGGACTTCATAAATCGTACTACAACGATGGCCTAATGAAATTGGAAAAACATTGGACTAAGTCTATCGAGCTAAAAGGCCACTATGTCGGGAAATAAAATGAAGTTTTGATGAAAAAGTTGTGTTTTCATGTTCAAACCGGCCATTTGTCAGACTGCCCTCGTAATTTTTGCTTTTTTAAATTTATAATTATTATGCAAATTGATTTTTAATCGTTAATTCCGCTCTCACGAACTGTGTGTAAATTAATTTGCAGTTTTTAAATCAAGATCACGTTAATAGCTAATTATTATGTAACGTTTCGCTTTTCGTAATGAAGAGCGAGTTAACTATTTGTGAATTAATATTCCAAATTACGTATTAAAATATTTAACATGGTTTTTATGAAATTTCAAAATGAAAACGGTTAAAATCGTAACGGCAGAGTTCTAACCGAAAGTTATACGGCAAACATTGGTTTTGCAAACCACATTTGTTATTGTTGTGACGTCAGACTACTTTTGCAAACTTTAATTCGTTATCAATTAATATGAAGAGACTTAATTAGAAATTTCCATATTTTAAATGAATTGAAACTTTATCGTAGAATATGGCGCAAAAATATTTTAAGGGTTGATTTTGTAGTATAAATATAAAATCTACTTTTTTATAATAACATAAATAGCTGCTTAATTATATGCTTTCAATTTAATACTTAAATATACTCAGTGACATATAAATTGCAACATCAAAATGGAATAGGAATTTCTAGGCCAAGCTGTTAGATCTGTTGGGCTAACATTAAGTAATAACCTAATTAACTTTTGAGATCAAGTGGAATTATGATAACGTCACATTTGACAGTTGTTATAATTTTTTGCTAACTTTTTCGGCCTGTGTTTTTCGTACGATTTGTTGTTCTTTTTCAATGTTAATTAATACTATTTTGGTTGTTGTTCTTTTGTTAATGCGTTTTGTTTGTTTGATCATGCCTAGAGTACGGCAACAAGAACTTTACCGTTAATTAAGCGAATTTGACAGAGGTCGAATTATTGGTTTGCGCGAAGCTGGCTTTCATTTGGGGAAATTGCTAACCATGTAAATCGATATAGGTCTACTGTAATGCGAATGTATCGTGCATAGTTTGCAGATGGCCAGGAACATCCAAAAGAGGAACTGGAGCTTCAAGAAGAACGAATGAGTGTCAAGACCGTCGCTCAAGACAACTGGCATTTAGAGAACGATTTTCCTCTATTCGGGCAGTTGATGAACAATGGTTTAGTGAAAAAGGTCGCCTTGTAACCCTTAAAATAGTTTATCGCCGAATCTGAAGTTTTGGGTTAACATCATATCGTCCGAAACTTGTGCTTCCTTTGACTGCCGAACATTATCAGCAACGGTTAGAATGGTGCAATAAACGATCTCATTGGAATTTCGAATGGCATCGTGTTGTCCTTAGTGACGAATCTAGATTTTATTTAGGAATGCGTGACGGTCGTATGAGAGTCAGAAGAAGACGGGGTGAACGAAGGAATCTCCGATTTACAGTTGAGAGGCACATACACTGCATTGCGCGTGTTATGGTTTAGGGTGCGATTTCTTATGACAGCAGGTCACCCTTGGTGTTTATTCGAGACAATACGACATCACAACGGTATATTGCGGAGGTGGTTGGAACACATCTGCCATACTTACAAGAGCCCGAAAATCCATTGTTCCAGCAAGATAATGCACGTCCACATGTAGCAAAACTTCCTTGAATTTCTTTGGGCAGGCCCAGTTTCATCTTTTGCACTGGCCTTTAAAATCTCAAGATCTTCCTCCAATTGAACACGTATGGAACACAATAAGTAGAAAGTTGCGAAATTTGCAGTGCCCTCATTTGACTTTGGATGCCTTGAGCCATGAGGCGCAACTTGGGTGGAATGCAGTACTTCAAGACGAGATAAACCACCTTATTTGATCAATGCCTCGGTGTGTAAATGAATATGTAAGTCAGAGAAACCTTACCACACATTATTAACAATTATTATACAATTTTGTTTAACTAATAAAGATTTTCCTCCCAAAGTTTGATCATTTATTACTATAACATAGGTAAATATTCCTACCAAATTTCTATGTCACTTATATGTATAATATCAAAATAGATTGTTAATTAGTACATTATTTTGAAATGTATAATTTAATTATTTATACCTGTTTTAATACAATTTGTTAATAAAAACAGTTGTTATTCGCTCTTATTAGGTAAAATTTGATTGCGAATCCCTTGGAATATGTCGTATTTTGACCAGAAAAGTTAAGAACACTTACAGAATTCATACTCAAAGGTGCTACCTTGTTCTTTCCAAAATTAAATTCATGTAGGATCGTGAAATTTTCAAGGCAATAACCGACCGATTTTTGTACGCAAAGTTGAATAAAGTTAGAAAAAGCGTACCTTATGAAATATACTTTCGCACAAAAATATAGCACACTGGTCCAAGGTTTGTACTCGCACATAATAGGTTAGAAAGCTTATCCATCCCTGTACAATCTTCATTATACGACAGATCATTGTTTCATACCGCCGATAACTTTCCACAAACCCCAAATTCAACCGAAATACATAAATATTGAGCTACTATGATAGTAAATAAAAAGACAAGGGATTTTGAATACTACTTATTATCTACACAAACTGCCAAATCACTTGCAAACAAAAATATGTTGCCTATTTTGCATTTGTTAAAGCACCACAAGCGCAAACGTACACGGTACATTATTGACTTAATAAACATATACGCCATTTAATGGCATAGTCACACATCGAAGATGAAAGTAATCTAGTGTAGCATAGTATTACGGTTGGTAGCATCAATGTACTTCGAATTCTGCAAATATATAGAGAAGTATTTACACTAGGCCATTGATTTTATTCTATAAATAGTTCAAATATATTTTTATTTTATTAAATGCACATATATAAAACCTCTGGCTTATAACTAACTAAAAATGTATGCGAAATTTATACAATAAAATCAGGATATTGAGGCAAAATAATAAATAACTTAAACCAACTAACGTAAACTTTTAAAATAAAATCATGTAAATAAGGTTAACATTGTCAGAGCCCTGAACATAGAAGTTTTAACTGACCATATGTTATTGCAATTGTATTAATTATATGGACTCGGCCTATCTTCGACTAGAAGCTGCCCAGACTGATATGTAAGTGACACAGCCCCAAAGTATCGTTACAACACTTGCTGTACCTTCCCTATCAGTAGAAACCTTACTGAAATCTACGCAAAATTATGAATTACATTTTTTATTTATTTTAATTTTATTATTCATCTATGATAACGTGAATTATTAAGGTATTAATTATTTAGCCTCCGTAATTAAAGTGTAGGAATAATTGTAATATATAGAGATACAGTCGAAAATCTAGTGAACGCAGAGTGCACAATTTGAACATCAAAATTTTGATATGTATTGAGCCATGTGTTTTCTTCAATCGAGCATATATGTACTTAGATTCTTTACGCAGAAATTTTCTTAAATCATTACCAACTTTAGACCTTTCAAGAGACAAATTAGCTCGCTGATGTTTTGCAGAATACCTAGCTCATAAGCGTGTGCATCTACCATTTCCTCGCTGAAAATACTCATAGCCTTGAAATTGATTATTACTTTCGCTGTTCTATGAACATAAAAACGTGCTCTGACAGTTTTCTCGCTACAAATTTTCATTTTGCCTCTTTATTGTAATGTTTTTCATTTATAATAGTAGATCCGAATACCTTAATTTTTCTACTTAAACCTGAAAGTTAGGTATATGGTCACGTGTTTTCTATAATTATACACACGTTTTCATTATTTTACGTCGAAAATGTACGTCGCCGATGGTCAACTTTGGGCACATTTTGAATCTTCAGAAAGATTACGTCCTATTAGAGCAAAATTTTATCATCAATAGCCATCTATCTTCTCATCGTAACTCGCAGACTCTAGCTTTTGTTTTTGCTGCTCGTATGATTGCTGCCACTAATATAGACGTAAAAGTTCCGGTGATACGTTTCTAACGTAATTGTTTCCTTTTACGTAGCTCGATCTAGTGCTTTCGCTAATAACATATCGTTAAATTTGGCAAAGAACAAAATCGTGTGATCGAGTAGGTAGGTAACTGTTTTAGGCATCTTACAGACAGCCAAAAGGTTTGAACTGATTTTCCAAATAATCTTATATGATTAATATCATATCACCCTGAGATGTCGGCTGATTAGCATTTCCTATTTTATTGCCTGAAATTGGAAATACACTTAAAAGAAGTTTTATTGTTTAGTAAGTACGAAACCATTCGAGTTCGCAATTTTTAACTATCAACATATAGTTTTGTTAATCGTCCTTTTACATCTTAAAATTTTGATCAACAGTGGTTCTTGACTTAACTCAAGTAAACAAATTATTATATTGTGTAATATCGAGCCGAACTGAAAAATGTATCAAGTTACTCTTGGAATACTACCCAATTTACAGTTTTTAAGGGCAGCTGTTATAACAATTCCAAGAGCGGTGTTGAAAATATGTAAACTGTGGGTTTAATTAATATGATCAATATAAATAAAAATAAAGTAGCATATTTTGGCACTCGCAAAGTGCGGACACAGGAAATTATTTCCTGGATTCAATGTAAACGAACAGGGAAAATCTGAAGAATATTTAAAATGCCATGTTCATATTAGCCGACAAAGAAGTCTTAAGTTACGCGATGCATATGTGCAAATTGTAATGTATTTCAAATAAAATACAGTAGACACCAGTTCATAATAAATAAAAGTGATTAATTAACTAGACAAGGGAGAAAGTTGTTATGTTAGCGCGCCGAGACTAAAAAACCAACACCTCTAAATTTAGCGTATTTTGTTAAGTTCCCTGTTTGAAGAGTTATTTGTTCTAAGAACTTCTCACTGCCAGTTTCTGGTCAAGCCAACAACGAGTCTACTATAAGCCGCGAAGAACAAGATCCCTTCGCATGTAAAACAATTTTTAGTTCCAATCGTAATAGTGGAGAAAAACGCTTCTACAAGAGCACCCTATTTTTAAACACTTAGTATAGCAGAGGGAAAGCAATGCTAGATTCCCATCACCCGTCAAATGGCGAAGTGTTTTCAATATTCCTCTATAAAGAATTGGAATGAACACTTCTCAAGTAAGTGAAGTTTTCAAAATTTAATTACCTTAACCAGAGAATTCTGGATATCCGAGATTTAGGTCATTAGCTTGAGATGGCTATTTAATTTAATTTTTGTTTAATAATTCCAAATAATTTCACGTTGTAACGTTGCATTAGAATAAAAACATGTAATTTGTATTTTCAAAATATTTTAATTGTTTTCAAATAAATAGTTTATTGTTTACTTAGTTAACCTAATTTCTAGTTTGACCCACAATATTGACAGAAATTGAACGTGTACAAAAGAAACCGATGCAGCAAACAAATAATTCTTGAAGTCATTGCGACTCTTTTTGAAAGGGCAGGTAAAATTTGTACCAGATACTTCTCAAATAAAAATATAAATTTCTTGTTGTACCGGTAACTTATAGTTCTACACAAAACTCGATTAAAGCATACTAATTAATTAAAGAAGTATACCAAGAACACGGATGTACAATGTTGACGAAAGTATAAAACAATAGGTTCAATAACATTAAAATAAAAATACTCAAAACCTATTTTCTCAAAATGTTTATTATATATATTTAAGTCACTAAATTGTAAGACCATCATCAGGGTAATTGTTATCTGAAATAACTAAAAGTATATAGGACTGAAGACTGACGCAAAAATACTTACAAATGTATAGTCTTTAGTCCTAGATTCTTTTAATTATTTCAGATGGTCTTACAATTTAGTGACCGAAACATATGGTATGTAGGCTCACATAAGTATATATAATAAACATTTTCAGAAACTAGGTTTTGAGTCTTTTAATTTTAATTTTATTGAAGCAATTATTTCCCATTGGAGAGTAATGAATCTCAACAAATAAAACAATAAATATTTTTAATTACTTTGTATTTCAAAATTAATTTCTACTAGCAATAATATAAACATAGAATTCATTTATAACTGTAGATTAAATATAAATTATGCCCTATTCACCATGAATACAAGATAGAGAAATCAACTATCTTAATAAAAAAATATATAAATATAATATAGAACCAAATACAACATGGTTTAGTCTTCTCTTAGTTAATGATAATTCGTGCGGTAGTCAATTTAACTTTAGCTGCATCTAATATTTGCAACTATTCAATGATTGATGGTACTTCAAATGTAATACTGTAATCTGAATTTCTTGTGGCTTTTGTAATATTCGGGTTAAGGTCTAATTTTTCTCTAAGAATAAAACTGGTTGTGTGAACAGCATCGCCTTCTAAAGGTATTCTTCCGCTCATTGTTAATGTTAGCCCATTAGGATGTTTCTCGACCATAGTCGTCAGTTTTTGGTTTATTCTGGTTACGGTTGATAACTGAGATTGGAGGTTAATTATTCTTTTGGTGGCCTTCAAAATATGCTCTTCACATTTGGTTGAGACATCTGGGTTTTCGTTATTAGAAGAAGGCGCAAAATGTTTGCTAATACTTTGTATTTCGTTATCTTGATGTCTCGGTTGATCGTGGGATTTAAGCTCTAGAATAAATGTGAAGCAGAACTAATTTTCAGTTGTTCATGTAAAATAATTTAAAAATAACATTCATCTAAAGATGTATTTAAATACACGTTTTTAGGTGGCGACATCTATCTGTGCTAAGATAGAAATGAAGGTGGAACGGAATTTAAAGCAAAATATTTTAATATCTTGCTATTTCATTTATTGCCCAAATTTTTTTCGGAAATCTATACGTTAATAGCATGTTAAATATATTGCTTTAATAATTTGGAGTTAGAATTTACGGATTGCTTTTAAACCACGCCCTACATCGCATTGTAATTTATCTATGATGTAAAGAATACTGCAGGTAAAAATTTATATTTTTTTCCCAAGGTGTATCGTCAAACACAATCTAGACTACCGAAATTCAAAACTATATAAATAAAAATAAAAAGTGAAGTATTTATCTAATTTAGACCTCGATAATGGCACAGCGTAAGTAACCCGGGAGGGCCACCATATAAGTAGAAGAAGTTGTTTGTATTTACCAGTGGCGGCTCGTTCTAAAGGGCACAAGGGCACGTGCCCACTTAATAAATTATTCAGTCATTCATCATTCAGTCAGTCTATTATTCTTATTTT
>JAHWXV010905495.1:0-10293 GCA_024586415.1 Phrixothrix hirtus
GAGTAAAAGCCCTTGTTCTGGATCTGGAAAAAAATTTATTTTAATTTGGAACACTTGGAAAATTCAGGGAAATTTATTTTCTCAATTTGGTGGCCATCTTGTATCGCTATTAAAATTTAATACGCTGAAACATTGCATAGATATTTTGTTTAAAATTCAGTTTTTTTATTAAAATACTCAAGTTTTAATTGTAATTTTTGAGGGTAATCATCAAATATTGTTTTTTCCGAAACAGTTCACAAGATGCTTGAGTTTTCAGGACAGTTTTACCATATGATGCGCCACTGAACGACACATATCAGTGAGACGCCAAATTCAAATAGGTAGTAACATTTTGGATTCATTCGGTATGAACATTTGAAGTTATAATGCAGTAAAGTTTGTCATAATTACACAAATAAAATGGAGAGGTATCAAAAATGTTTAATAAAAGAAATGAGTATTCAATCCCTCAGTCACGGACGTTGAATTTTTTATTTGCTTGTCGATGGTTCGAAAACTTTATACTAGATACACTAATTGTCCCAAACAACGTTACCTGCCCTCAAATTTGTGATAAAATTTCAAGTTAACATCCCTTAGGTTTGAAAAAAGAAGATATGTTATATTCGTTACAGAAATACCGTAACATTTTTAACATTTTAAAACATTTTGTGTCAAACTTTATGATATAAATTTTATTAATTTATAACCTCCCCATATATGATAATATAGGAACGTTATTAGAACAGGTCAAAATTTCACATATGTCAACTTCCAACAGAACTTCACATTTTGGGATCCCCTGAACACGTTTTATATACATATATATGTATATTTAATGTGATCGCCTGTCTATGCGAATTCTTTCATTGATGATTCATATCAAATTTGGAAGGCACAAACTAGGGGAGGTTTTCTTGGGTTAAAAGCTTTTGGTGGTGATCGTTAAAAGGAGTTGATACGGTGGGGAAGGGATTTAAAAATTTTAAGTTGGCATATTTTGGATTAGATTATGTAAAGGAGTGCATTGAAATACGTATACGAGGGCGGACTGATAAATGGCCGGTTTAAACATGAGAACACAACGTTTTCTTCAAAATTTCATTTTATTTCACGACATAGTCTCCTTTTAGCTCGACACACTTAGTCCAACGTTTTCCAATTTCATTAGGCCATCCTTGCAGTACGATTTATGAAGTCGTCGAAAATATGCATCAGTTTCCCATTCAACTTCTTCATTTGATTTAAATCTCCTTCCGCCAAGTTAGTTTTTCAGGTTTGAGAGCAAGAAGTAGTCACAGGGAGCTAGATAAGGACAATATAGTGGATGCGGAAGCAATTCGTAGCGTAGTTCATCCAATTTCTATTGAGTTTTCCATGATGTGTGAGCTGGTGCGTGGTCATGATGAAAAAGCGCTTTCTTTTTTGCCAAATGTGGTCGTTTTTTCTTTATTTCAATGCGTAATCGATCCAGTATTGCCACATAATAATCCCGCGTAATTGTTTTTTGCGTTTTAAAATAATCTAAGAGTATTACACCTTGTGCATCCCAAAAAACAGTCGTCAAAACCTTTCCAGCAGATGCAACCACTTTTGCTTTCTTTGGTGCACTTGAACCAGCTTCAACCGATTGTTTTGATTGTTGTTTTGTTTCAGGTGTGTTGTGGTGGATCCATGTTTCATCTCTGGTTATGAATCTACGCAAAAATTCCATCTGCATTACGTTGAAATATCGCCAAGCATTCCTTTGAAATGACTACACGATTGCGTTTTTGTTCGATTGTCAACAAACGCGACACCCATCTTGCTGACAGCTTTTTCATATGTAAATGTTCATGCAAAATGTTACCCACACGTTCTTTCGAGATGTTTACGATGACAGCTAGTTCACGCACTTTTATTTGTAGATCTTCCAAAACAATATCATGGATTTTATCGATCATTTCTTTGGTGGTCACTTCAATTGGTCGACCTGAACGATGTTCATCAATTGTGCTTGTACGACTACGTTTAAATTCTGCAAACCAATAAATCACAGTTGAATTCGTTGGAGCAGATGTGCCATAATATCTATCAAGCTTTTTCTTTGTTTCTTTCGCGGTTTTTTCACGCAAAAAAAATGCTTAATCAATGCACTAAATTCGTTTTTATCCATTATTTTAACAGAATCACAAATTGTTCGATTTTTATGACTATCAAATATAAACTAAATGACATCTAGCGTTAAAAATTTACATGCAGCTAATAACAGATTGTATTTGCCAGAAATGCTGTACATTCGGTGATTAGTGGCGCCATCTCTTGTAAACTGGCTAATTATCAGACCGCCCTCGTAGTGATATATGTTTTTTCTTTATAGCTGCGTAAATTAAAACGGCCCCCTCAACTAGTTTAAATTTAATTAAAAATATCAATTTTCATCTTTTACGAGCGTAAATAAAATAAAAGAAAAATGTTTTAAGAATTTTTAAAAACATCAAACACGACTCGCATGTTTCAACGTTTGTCTTTGTAGACATTTTTTTTTTATAATACATCAATCAATCAACAAATTTGAATAGCATCAATAAGGTTATATGCGCACCATTAGTACAAATGAGATATGTGTACATATTCCACTAAACAATATGTATATAGTATTTCAAACCAGATCCAATTCTACGCGTAGTAACAATTCCCGTATCTAATTTAAAAAAAAACAATCATACGTTAATAAATTGCATTATATAAACTTTAAAACTTAGATGTGTAAGATTCCACTGACATACCCTTTTTTAAAAATAGAAATCGCGAGAAGTTTTTTAATACATCATACGATAGTAAAACATCTAATTTTGAATATAGATCATCGCCCGCCCACATTTTTAAGCATAATTCAGGGTGCATACACACGACCACTTATGACCGCCATCGGTAAATTACTATTATCTATGGATTGGCTTTTTGTAGAAAACTTGTCGCACACACAATTGTAAACGTTGCGTATGTAACGAATCCATATAATTTGCATAGAAAAGGTAATTCGCAGCTCGTGTCGCGCCACCGATGGCGGTTCTAAATGGTCGGTAATTTGTGTACCTAACTAATCGGCGTTTTCGTCATGTTTTAAAAAATATTTAACACAAATCTATACAATCATAGGATTTAACATTTTGACAGATGGTTTGCTAGTTTTATTTTATTTTCGAATGATTCACATTAGCGTGTAGTAAAATAATTTCAAAAGCGTCGACATATGAGGAGGGATCCAAAAGAAATCGCGATCGCGTTTTTGAGAAAGACCTCGGGCTTTATCGGTTTTCATACACCGCTTCAAGATCTCCCTGCGATTTCATGCTGCCGAATCACTGAAAATGCTTGAATTGTTATTTCTTGTGAAACTGTAAACGATTTTTTAGCTACGCCTTTAAAGAGGAAGTGTTTATTTAGTAAGGCACAAATCTATTAGTGGTTTTCGCGATTTAAATGGAAAGAAATATACCCTGAAGATTATCCGCATTGATCGCGACCTGACAACAAGTTTCAAAGAGGAAAAGTGAAACCTAGGATCGTCAAATAACCGAAGAGTCAGCGGATAAAACTGACGAGTTGAAATTTGGGTCAGCGGATTTTGCTTCAGGATATGAAGATGAGATGTGTTTCAGCAAAATGTGTTCCTTGCTTGCGAAGAACCAATGGGATGTCTACAGGTGACGAAAGTCACTAAAATATAACGAAAATGAAAAATTGGGCACAAACTTCATGAGAAAGTTTAAAAATAAAAAATTAATGCCGCAAAGAAACTTTATCACGCCTCAAATCGTCCGTAAAATGTACTCATCACAAAATACCTCTGTATAATGATATGCTATCTTGTGAATATAAAAGACGATGGCGTGACGAGTCGTGATTTATGAATGCCGAGAGGAAGGGATGAGTCGCCATTGGGCTATATGATAAGCAATAACCAGCAGGATTTTTCCACTATGGAAATTTTTCAAGTACATTATAGTTAGTAATGTTGAAAATTTTTTTCAGACAGTCCCAAAATCAAAAATTGATTTTTAGAATTATGCATAAAACGTGTGCAATTACTTGAAAGGAATGCTGCAAAGCGCTATGGGTATGGCCTAGAAACGAATAAGCTTCAAGACAGTGGAAGTGATATCAAGTGAGCAGATAATGAAAATATGTTTTCCTTGTTCAAATAATCGCCCAAATGAATTTGTTTGCTCTGGAATAACAGCCAATCAGGAGTTTTATTTGTAGATTTTGAGGCGCTTGCGTGAGAATGTTACGCGAAAACTTCCAGACTTGTGGTGCAGTGGTGAATAGTTTTTCCATCATACCCAGCAGTTTATTCCATTAGAAGAAAGTTTTTCTGCATCGCTTGGTCGGTCAGTGATCATTTTTCAAACTCCTAAAAGCAAAAAAATCTGAATGTTTTACAGAAAGTTCTTGTTAGCCAATAACCGTTGATAAATTTGCTCCAATTTAATTGTATCAAAACGAGAAACATTTTTCAAATAATTATACACAGGGTGTCCCAAAAATAAAAAATTATTAAAACCTTCATACCTAGACACGTTTAATACCCTGCTTTATTTATATAATTGCGAGGTATTTTATCTACAGAATATCCCTGAAATATTTATAAAATAAAAAAGGTGGACTCAATTTTTTTGGATAAAAATTTAGTTTAATAGAATAAAAGCAATATCCTTCAGTTTTATATTTTTCTAATTTTATCAATAACAAAGGAAACTGTTTGAAGCGAATATTCTGAAATCTTTTGGTACCCCATTTTATTTATGTATACAGTTATGAAGTAATATGTTTATGCAGAAAGTCAAATATTTATTGAAAATTCGTATCAATAAATCCCAAGGAATTTGTTTATGCTAACAATGGAAATGTTGATTAAATCTGTATTTGAAGTTATTTTATTTTTGCCAAAATCCCTTTACCTACAACATATTCCTCTAAAGTTGATTTGACGAAAAATATTGATTCAAAAAATTTTCTCTTTGTTGTAAAATGTTTCCCGATTTCGATTTTGTAAATATTTTAAATTAAATGCTTATATACAAGGTGTCCCGTAATTATACAGACAAGGAATTCCTGTCTTCAAAATGTATCGTATTAATGTAATTCCCCTGTATAAGAAAGTGCCATTTTCGACATACGAACTTTATCTTCAAAGAAAACCCCTTATTTTATTGAATGAAACAAAAACATTTATTTTATTATAACGCGTGCTCTGTTACAAAATAATAATTAACAAAATTATGAGCCGTTATGACACTGAAGTAACCGATTTACGCAAATGTTCATAGTTTTAACTAATTACTGCAATATAAAGGTGCGTCGTCGATTCCTTTTTGCGATATTTTGTAAAGTTATATTTTGTCCCCAGTGTTCCGAAAACGGCAAAATTTTCGAAAAGGTACGTTACATAAATCGGTACATTTTGTAGGAGTTGGTCAGTATAATTCTGGAACGCCTAGTATAATTTATGTCAATATAAAATATTTTAGATACAGCACGATTAGGAAATACCTGTGATATTGATAGTGTGTGTCTATTTATTTACAGGATATTCCTTAGTACTGCTAAATAAATATTTTCCATAAACTTCATGTTGGCATTTTTATAAATCCCGTTACACACGTGCTTTAAAATTTTTATTTTTGAAATTTTGAAAAATTCATTTTTGAAGTACTTTCCAAATCTTGAAATGTACGAAAATTATCCCATGGTTTAAAATTTTAGTACCACATACTTTTTGCGTAATACAGCTTTGAAAAGTTCTCTAAGTTTTAGAAAAACCCAAAGCTTTAAATACAGAAAATAAAAATTGCGTAAAATCTATGTTGCCTTACGTCCTCATTTTAAAAATTCACGAATAAATCGCGCTTGTTTTGAAACCCACCTCAATTTACGTATAAAATATTACGTAAAATCGTACCTTTGAGCATTCTGCAGTTTGAAACATTGACAATATTGATAGACGCGTGTGTATTTTAGGGTGAGCGTATGGGAAATTACTATATTTTGTGGCATATGGGCGCGAATTAAACAATATGACCTCTTGTGGTAACTCCCCCTTTTTAAAATGCATTTGTTATTTTTAAGTGACAGTATTTCTAATAACATAATATTATCATTTTATAATGTTTGAAAGTAACACGATAAGATCTATAAAATTAAGGGTACCAACAAATATCCATGGGTGCAAATAAAAATTGAAAATTTAAATTAGAGGTTTTTGAACTGTTTTGCATAACCATTACATTTAAAATATTTTTCCTTAAAATAGAGATAACTAGAGAAAAACTGAAACGCCACTTTTGCCAAAATTTACATAATATCGTATCCCTTGATCAAAGTTAGTTAGTCAATTATTATCTAACTACTTATTTTGGTTACATTTTAGTTTATTGTTTAATATCTTGTTGCAATCGTTCTTCTTATTAAAATTATTCCCTAGTTTCTGGCAAGATTGCCTAGCGCATAATCAACAAGGTTTCTCCAATTTTCAAGATTTGATTTACGAAAACATCATCTTTAAAAACGCTTTTATTCATATTTTCATTATTAATTGGATTAATTTTGGTAAGCCTAGAATACAGAACAGCAAGAAATGCGTCTGGCACTAATGTATTTAAATCCAAGCCGTTTAAACAGTTTTTGATCTCATGGTTATCTTCAAAATCTCAGTATTTTCAAACATTAATAGGAAATTTGCTGAAGCAAAATTCAGCCTACCAACATACATGTTCTACACTGTTTTATGCCATGGCTAAATTACTCCTTTTCCTCTTATGTCTAGCGCGACTTCGATATATTTTTCTTCGATCTATCCATTTTATTTTTCTTCTGAGTTGGTAGTTGATTTATACCACTTCTGCAGCTTTAACTAATCAATTTGTCACGTTTAATTGTTTTGCAAATCTTTTTTTTTAAGTCCAAGTTTTTGGTCTCCGTTGCTTTTATTGTTTTCTTCTATCTAAGGTTGACGTTTTTGATCACTTCTCTACCCTTCATCTTTTTCCAATTTGAAACACTTGCAGAATCATATAGATGCGTAAGTAATGCATATTCTTGGCATATCTAGATTTGTCCTTCTTGTTCCTGTCTTTTGCGACTTGGCTATATTTTTCCTTGATTTATTCCTAATATTTTTCATCTAGGTTGGTATTTGCCTTTTGTTTCACCAATCGGTTTCTTCTCTAAACTATTTTTATACGGCTATTTTTATGCCCAAAATTCTTCGCATATGCTGATTTTATTGTTTTCTTCTATGTAAGGTTGACGTCTTTGTTTGTTTCTTTAGGCATTCGTCTTTTCTCAATTTGTGGCACTAAGTTTTGCCAAAATATTACATAGGCCACTCTTTCTTCAATATTGTTTCATTTAGTAAATCTTTTTATTTTGTTTAAAGGTTTTAATAATAAGTGTGCATAGTTTTTAACAGAATTTTATGTACTTTTCGATTTTGATTAGAAGCCTTATCTCCTTATATGAAAGCCCATCTCCTCCTTACATTACCAAGCTAGGGTGGTGTACTGGTTAATGCTATGGTCTAGCATTCGTGAGGTCGTGGATTGGATCCCGGGGCGTCTCCTCTTATTCAAGTTTCTAGTGGTTTCCTAAATCGATAAGGTCATCTCCCTTGAGGTAAATTCTGGGGCCATGTTTTCACCCATTCCTAACCTAGAATCTCCTTTCAATCCGTTCCTTTGTCTATTCTCACTTCCCATTGTTGGTCTAAAAGAGTTTCTGTTACCCCTACAGTAGCCCGTCCCCATACGGCGAAATTTGATCCTTTTTTCTCGATTTTTATTGCAGTTAGTTTTTAATAGTTTTTTTACTATTAATGTACTTAGCACGCATTGTGGTTATCCATTCCTCTTCAATACCTTCCTTTGGTATCTATTAGAATAGACGAGCTATCTTTTGTTGATAATCAATGCACCTTATATATCACAGCAAGACTTTTTCCTTTGATTTGTTTGTTGGAAACCGCTGGAAAATCATCTTCCTTCACTTCCCCTATATTTTCGCATGCCTTATTTTTGATCCCAGTCGTTGGTTTATTATAACATAATTTATTAATAATTGACAGCTTTTTATTGAAGGTTCATGTACAAGACAAAAAAATAATTTACCCAGGTAGGGGGAGAATACTTAGCACGTATTACCTTTTATTTTTCAAAATAGTTACTAATTAACTTGACTCACTTTTCCGAGGGTTGCAATGTTTTTTTAGAATATAAGTATATTTTCCTGTTCAGCAGAATAACTGCCAACAGCCTGCTGCAGTTCCTCGTCGGAACAAAACCGGCAACCTTCTAGGCTTTTAAGTTTCTGATTAAATAACAATCGCAGGGACGAATATCGGAGTTCAACCCAAGAAATCCTACTTTTTGCATTGAAGTTTAAATAAGTTGGGCTTTATGCATTCTTGCATTGTCGTGAAGAATTGGAACATCTTTCTTCAGCAAATTTGAACACTTCCTGTATAGTACGATGTAGTTTCTTCCTGCAATCAAAACAATTCCTTGGTAATCTTAAAAAATTACCTCTATATACTTGATTGCAGATGATTCTGTTCAACATATTTTTGGAGGCGGCGAACCTTTATGAACCACGTTGATTCCTTCTTAATCTCGAATCGCACTAATGAACCTAAGTTTCATCTTCTGCTACTATTTCGCACAACGTGTTTGAATACTTTTTCAGTAAAGTCAAATTCCTTGTAGAAATATCTCGAGAAGAATCTTTCTGTTCAGGAATCAAAAGCCTAATCCATCTTGCTGACCTTGCTTATTCCAAAGGTTTTGTGCGAAATGTGTATGCCGATTGATTAGGGTATTCTTAGCACTTTGTTACTTTCGACCATAACTTCTGCCTTTCTGTACCATTCTAGCTTTGTTGCAGTTTTCGGCTTTCTTGGTCCACTTGGTTCCACTGATTTTCGATCCCAATTAACTGTTTTGACCAATATTTTATTTGATACATACACTGCTAGCATCCAACATATATAATTTTCGTTACGTAACATTCCAAAGCTGAACATTCTACTATGCTCAAATTTAACTGAACTCACTTTTAATGCCAAACTATTTTGCGCAATAACTACAGGATGGCGCAAAAAGAACGCATGGATTTCAAAAGAGTGTAACCTGTTTAATTTTCAATATAAAAAATTTAGTTCCACAAAAATAATCTGACATATCTACTTTTTATTGCAATACAAGATTATTTAATTTAATTTTAATTATGAAAAATTACGCCCGGTAGATGACTTCCATTATGCTGGACGCACATACGGAGCCTTTCCTCAAAGTTTAGCATTGCTTTTCTCAACGGCAAAAGTACGGTATTCTACATTCCACCGCTCCGTGGCTACTGAAACTAAACTCTCTGTACCTCATGGCAGGCAGAGTAGGGAAGCTGCCGACCTCTCCCCTCCGAAGTACTACGCATTCCAAAAACATGCACTACTTTGTATTATAAAACTGTTATTACGATACAATGAGGTTTCAATGCTAGGTAGCTAATTTAGTGTCCCTAAAGAGTTACAACAAAAGACTTTCAACACGCATGTTTCTAGCAAATGAAAATAGAAAGCTTAAATCTTTGGGTATACAATGTATTACAACAAGTATGTATTTATTAAATTAATCAGACAAGGCAAAATACAGGGAAAAAAGATCTAGATCGTTGAAGAATGTCTTGATTAGAAAACAAAATCCATATGGCAAACCAATCTCATCTCGATTTTGTGTAGCTATCCTTTGGTTCCATGCTGGTTCAACACTTGGGTCAATTCTGGCAAACCTCAGCTAACACCAACGCGTGGATAGTAAGTTTGTGTTGATTGGCCCCGATTGGACAAAGTTTATCTGTGTTAGCCGAGGTGTGAAAGCAAAGGGACTTCGGGCATACTTCGTACAACCACTGATTTGTAAACAAATCTTTGGAAACTGTTTTAGCCAAAGTAAAGCACAATGTACGGAATTGCCACTAAATTTCCATTCACGTTGCTAACTTGTGATGAAAATCACACCGACACACTAAAAGAACAGAAGGAAGCGTTTTGGCATCCACCTACACTTCTCTCTATAATAGAAAATAAATTCTCCCAGTTTTCTGTCGTGCCCGAATGTCAATGCAATACGTGTACTTCCTAGTAGCCGCAGCATAGGCAACTACGTGCTGACTTACAGAGTAACCCGTTCATGATAGGGAGCTTAGTCTGTATAGAATAGCATTAGGCATGCCTGGGGTAATGCTGGGATTGTGGCTGTGCTTGTAGCACGTAGG
>JAHWXV010905616.1:0-10577 GCA_024586415.1 Phrixothrix hirtus
GAAAAACGTCTGGCGGAATGAAGCCCTCAGCGGTAAACTAATAAATACACGACAACAATTACCAATAATGTTAATTAGAATATGAACGAAATACATAGCGGAGGTTAGGTATCACAGAAGCACAAAGAAAGCCAACCGTTTATGCACAGAGCGATTAGTAAAAGGAGCTAACATATCGTGCCTTAAACATATGCACATGTGGCTATAGCTGATAACATAGAAAAGATGCCGATAAACCTAACATATGCGAAATGTTTGTCGAATTTAACCAAGGACTTTTGATTTAATTCGAATGTAATAATAAGATTTTAAAATACAAAATGTTCTAAAGCAGATTAATTAATAATTAATAAAGAAACAAATGTGTAACAAAGAATTTTTATAGAAGCTGGAAATAAATTATGTATAAAGAAACGAAGATAAATCAAAAATACAGCAGAAATTTCAATTTATATGCCCAATAACTTAATAATGTGTATACGACATTCAGCAAAATAATGATTAATTTGTATAAGTAAACCGAAAAGATTGCAAATTTAATTTTAACCGTGACAAATGATTAAAATCAGACAAAAAGGCTTCATTTATATGTGATATATGCACGACGTGTTACATTATGATCGCTGAGTTTGTACGTAAATTGTAAATTATTTTTTTGGCTACGAGTAAACCACGATGTAATAATAGAATTGTCGAGGTGGCTTGAATTTATATTCCTTAGTTTTACATTTTGCCGTTATTTCTCATAAAATTTTGTTATGGTGTTTTTATGTAATTAAACCCTATTTAAAATTAAATGTTTAATTTTTGCGCAAACAAATCTAAAAATTGATAAATATCGTTTGCATTGATAAAGACCAGCTTATAGGAAACATTTTGTTACTTTCTGCAGCTTGGTGTGTAATAATGTATTTCAAGATATTTATTTCGATCACATTATGCTGTTGAAATCATAACGTGTCTAGACGCATCTATTTGTTTATATTCCAGCGGGTCTAAAAAAGTGGATATTTTCTCTTTTTTTCAAAATGGTACTTATTTGACTTCAGTATGCTACCAACCGCCGTGGCTGTATTTTAAAGTCACCCAATATGTGTGTTTTCAGCCAAATGAATAAGGCGCATTTTAGACTAGTGGCGTTTTTTTGATGTTGAAAATAATGGAAACAAGAGTTTGCACTAAATTTTGTGTTAATGATTGAATAAAATGCAGTAATATGGTGAGAAAAGCAAGTATTATGAGTATATAAAGGTATCAAAAAATGTGGCGAAGATATTGAAGATTACAAGAGAATTGCAGGACCCAACACCGTTGAAGGCGCGGAGAACTAAAAATATTCTTTTTTATAATCTGCGAATCACTCCTAGGGAGGTTGGTATCTTATATCGACATGCATAAAACGAGCGGTAACCAAACCTGCTACCAAAATGTTGAATTTTCAATGAAACAGAATCGTTAAGAAGTTATTGGTGTTGTTAAATGAAACGTTCATGATCCGTGTCTCGATGGCGCTTCCTGGCGAGGCAAGACTAAAATAGTAAGATTCTCTTTATTGTTGAACTATAACGGTATAGCCCATTACTAATTTTTATCACCAAGGGCGTATTAATAGAAACTTATGCGCCGTTTTTGTAAAGCAATTTGAAAACAACGACCATAATCGTGAAAAGGCAATTTCTCGAAAATGCACTTGAAGTCGTGTACCAGCTTTTTTCGACTTTTGGTACTACTGTATATCGTTGGTTCAATGAATTTAATCATGATCGTGGTCCGCTGGCGCATGAATTTAAAGAAGGTCGTCCAAAATCGGTTGTGGTGCCAGCAAAGATGGATGCCGTGCGCACTCCACTAAGTTTTCGTTAATTTCGGTGAGAAAACATTTGTCTAATATAGCCCTCTGAGATTTTATCTGTTTCTAGAATTGAAGAAAATAATGTTTTGCGGCTACAGAGGGTTGGGGAAAACGCTTGCAGAAGGTTTTGATCAATATATATTTATCCTTCGAAATAAGCTTTTGATCAAGTTTAGTACATTTATTTCAAGATTAAAAGAACATACATGTTGACATAATTCATTTCTTGGTTGGGATTTGATTACAGGACTTATTGATTGTCGGACCCGTGCTCCGCCACTGTGATATCCAGGAATCCAAATACAATTAATGAAACTGCAACGTTTGTGTCATTTTTAATGTTTATTGACAATTGTTATTAACCAGACCGCGAGCCCGCATATCGCAAGTTCTTACCCTGCAGCTTTATACTTTAAAGCTTTTTCCCTCATTACAACCCTTATTTTTACCTTTGCTCTGAAGATGTCAACCTCCTTATAAGGTTAAGGTGAAAATGTTTGGCAATAATTATTTGCTGTAAATAAGAATTAAATAATTTATTTTTTGGGGAAGACTCCTTATTTCAACCTACAACTTACCTATTTCTTTAAGGTGTATTATGAAATTAGTATCAAGGCCATAGATTCATTATAAGAAACTTTCAATATTAAATACGGGTGTTACCTTTTATATATTGCGAATTGACAACCCTGGCTGTTCTGACGTTTGCATCATGTAGTTTGACAATTTTGACGGCATACGTTCTCAGAACGTTTTGTCATACGGACGCTGTTTATTTGGTTTTCACTAAGTTGAAAATTTCTGTTGGCTAATAAACTAAATTAACTCGTGACAATTTTCGTGCAATAATCTTTTACAACTTTAGACATGAATTATTTAGACAAAAGTACGTCGAGGAACTTACTTCGACTTTTGGTGATGAATTCCCACAAAAATTCGTATCGTTGCATCAATGAATTTAGCCGTGGTCGTGTTCGCGGGTTAATTTAAAGAAGGGGGTCAAAATCGGTTGTGGTTCCAGCTAGCATTGATGCCACGCGCTAACTGATAAAGCAAAACGGTCACGTGAAGTCGTGAAATTCAGGAACCCTTGCGCAGTAGTATGACTAGCATATGCTCGATATTGCATCAACACTTATCTGTTAAAAAGTTTTGAGCACGTCGTTAAATTCCGCATAAATTAACGATCGCCTAATTTGGAAATTGTCACAATTAACCTCAAAATTTACAGTAAACTAGTGTTTTCTGAATAAGCCTAAATGAACACAAAAAATTCGATGATACGTGTGCGCTGTCAGATTTCAGGCCCTCAATCTTCTTTATAAATTCAACTTACATTTTTATCTGTAAAAATATAGGGTAACAACGCATTTGTATCAAAAATAACTATTTCGAAGTTTTATGATTAATACATTTTTTCCTCGTTAATGGCTACCTTGAAACAATTGAATTATTAAATCAAAATTCACTAAAGAAAATATATTAATGTTATTAGAAGCGTTTTATTTCTCTGTGCGTTTCAATACAATTTTTTGTCCAGAATAACTCTAAATGTAATCAATTAAATTTAATAAAACCTGAATTGATTATAATCAAAGGATACGTTCTAGGGCGCTACGTGCTAAAGTTAAAGTTATACTTTGTTAAATGTCTATTTTTAATAATAATATTTTAATAATATAAGCACGAGATGCCATAGTAGTTGTTAATGTGAACCTAACAAGAATGTGTAGTAAAAAACCTCAGATAATTTATCACGGTCCTGCTGACAAATTCAGCTGAAACCGCAC
This sequence comes from Phrixothrix hirtus, assembly GCA_024586415.1. Classification (NCBI taxonomy): domain Eukaryota; kingdom Metazoa; phylum Arthropoda; class Insecta; order Coleoptera; family Phengodidae; genus Phrixothrix; species Phrixothrix hirtus. The sequence continues at coordinate 3,643 of JAHWXV010905616.1, forward strand.
ATGACAAGTAGCACTATCTGTAAGATATGCAGGTAAGACTCGCTCTAGCGCCGTAATTTCGGTCGGCTAGGTGTGGGATGGTTTATTGCGAATTTGTTCCCTAAAAGACAAGTTAACAAAGTGCAAAAGGGTAATTGTAAAAAACAGAAATAAAATCAGTAGTAGTAATTGTAAATAGCCCCACGACCCTTTTAATGCTACATTTGGAAAGTTTTTATTCTAATCACACAATACTATAATTTAATAAAGAAGGTAAGAAACTTGAGTAAAAACCAGCAATCCAGAAAACAAACGGAACAGGTTTTGCTCAATGCATATAATTTAACATTTTGATAGATACACAAAATAATTATAAATACTGTTGCGGTGACTAGGTCCATTTCAGTTAATTCAACTTCAAAAGTTATTAAAATTATTGTAAATTATAGTTCATGTAAACATTGTATTTATTAAATTATTTAACCCCAATTACACTGTATAAAAATATATTTATAAAGATACTAATTTACCACTTATCTAACAATCAAGTGTTCGTAGGTGAATTGAAATATATTTTAGCGCTTCTAAGATTTTAAAATTTTATATATAATTGCTAAACTGGAAGGTGTAAAATAAATTATTAAATGTTTAGGTAATTTTAGTAGTTTACATATTTAGTTTTATTAGTTTCGGCAAGATTGCAAAATCAATTAAAGGAGTATTGATTACACTAAATAATCTAGCAGTTTACTGAAATTGCTTGTTATCTATTCTAAGCCAGTTACATACTTAATATTGTATGGTTAAGTGAATCGATTAAATAAACAATATTCAATGATTTAGAAAATCGCAATTGGAAAAGATTTAGTTACCAAAATTTATTAGAACTGATTTATAATTTTATTTTCCTAATATTCATAAATAGACAAATTATTTCAAAATGTAATTAAACGTAGATTTCAGTTAAAGATATCAGTATAGAATTACAATGAATTGATAAACGTAGCTGCGCTCGGAGATAAAGCTACGACGAATGTTGATAGCGATAAGCTTATAAAACTAACCGGGTATCTTCGTATCGTTCTTGAACGAACTCATGTGGACTATCTAATTGTAGCTGAGGTTGTTCTTCGAAAAAAAAGCAGAAAAAGGTATTCAGTAGCGAAACGGTGGAATCACGTTTACGTCGATAAGGTAAGAGGCATCACATGTTTCCAAGCAGTGAGATAGCAACGGTTTACATTGGATGTCACACACTTATGAAGTGGAGAAAGCCCATCGTTCGCTGATGGAATCAATTCCAGGAAATATTTATTCATTATTAGGATAAGATACCAAGAAGAAAAAAACAATAACAAAGAAATAGTTAAAATCTATAATTTCGCACTGAAGATATTTACTTGAGTCTCATAGTTTTTTCTAAACGAGAAGAATTTCACAGATACTAATATTTTCTAATTAAGTGAATAATTGTAGCAAGGTCGTTATAACAATCTAGACAACCTGTTTCGAATGAGAATCAAGGGCAGTTTTTCTTTTTATACGAATTTCGCCGAGCTATCTCGACTAGTATTGTCTGCAACTCAATTATCAATCACGAAATTAAAATAATGCAAATCCTTTTAAATAATCAGTTATTTAAATGCCTGGCTAGGTAGCCTATTGGAATTGGGATAGATCGCTCGCATTCTCAAATTTTTGAAATTGGGGTATTAACGTGGTTCAAGACTACTTGCCTACATATTAAAGGCTATTGCGCTCTAAACGATTGGTGGGAGTAAATGGGGAGGTTTGGATTAAAGTTTAGATAATTCCGATTTTCGAAGATATTAATATGCAAATGCAAAACATTCATCTTAAAACAGAATAAATAGTACTTATTAAATACTGAAATATTTAAAAGATTATCCATAGCTGTATAGGTTTTCCTTATCAAACAGTCAGATGGCGAAAATGGTATATTTATCCCAGATTGTGGCAGGTTTGAATATTAATTAAATGGAATGTTTGGCTATAGCAGAAAATTAATTTGGTATTACTTTAAGATTATTTTTAACATATTAAAATGTAATGTAACGTGAAAAATGTATCTCTTATACAGGGTGTCTCAAATATAAGTGGCATCCTTTCTCAGAGGAACTAGTGCTGATACATAAAGCCGAAACTTCGCAAAATAAATCTTCTAAGGCAATAAGAATTTTTTCAAGTTTTCACTTGTTTAATTCTAGCACATTATGGGCCTTGAAAACAAGTTCAACTAAGCATTGACCCATATACACAATATTACTATAAACACGTATTATATTATAATTTGTGTTTATAGTATGGAATACTCAAGAATGCTATTTTATTAATTTGAAATTTGTGACTTCTGTCTATTTCTTCTAATATTTAAAAATTGCATTTTAACAAAACAATATTTATTACTATATACACGTTTGAATTTATTGTTTTGTTAACCTTTCATAACAGTAATTTATAAAAGTGCCTCAAAAGCAATTTAAATTCATTTACAGCTTACAGTAGCATAACATTTCTACCTTCTGTCTATAAACAAGGCTCTAATTGACGTATACAATTACCCTGAACTCTTTATAAACAGTCCAATCCTCTGCGAAATTTATTACCAGCAGCGAAAATCGCTTGCCGCAAATAGTCTTCATTTTTGACTGGATTGACATCCACATCATTTTTATGTAACCCCATAAAACATCTAAATTATAATTACATTCCACATATATTAAAATCATATCACTTTATACTTATAATGTAAACCTTTTCAATAATTTTAAGAACGTGTCTTATAGGCACAAATGTTTGAAATAAACTAAAGCCGATCCCGTACCGCACTGGTAATAATACGGATTATTCGTCGGCACGGCGTGGTAAGGTTACAGATCGGATTTGAAACTATAGTTATTAACATCTCTTATATAGTGTAATTTAGAAAAAAAAACTTATAAGAAAATTTTATTTCACAGTTTATAAAACTATTTACAATTTTCATGATACCCGTTATTTTTGGGACACTTTCTATACTTTATTTAGTATAAACACCTTTTGCCATTTCTAGGAGGTTGTATATTGTAAAGGTTTTGAGTGGCTTAAGCAACCGATAGGTCTAAGGGCTGTCGACGATAAATACAGTGCAGGAAAAACGTTGGCTAAAGAAACAACATCTCTATTTACATGGCTTTCATGATTGTCTAGTAGAAGACAAAGATTTTCTTTGGAAGCTCTTGAATATTTAACAAAATGTTTCATGGTCAGTACAAAATTGTATTAGCTAACCGAAGACTACTTTCAGGAGCATTTACTAACATGATTTTGATACTATTTTAATGGAAAAACGAACGATGGAGTTGTTAGCAGATGCATTTTAAAACAACAAAACTTGTTTAGGTTTCATTTTTCTGTGCTAGTCATCTATGCAACCTGCTTTTATCCTTTCTTTGCCAGTCTTCTGGGAGATTTATGTGCGATCTATCTCATCCAAATTAAATATTATTTGAGCTAGAATTTTGTAGGTATCCAAAACCCTGATTAAGTTATCGAAGAACATTTTAACAGTATGATTATTAAAGCTGATTGGTTTTCCCAGACTGGTTGATCCTGGTTGTCTTAACGAGAGATTTTTATTTCTGTATAGAAATCTTCGTAAGCAATCCCGATCAAATTTCCTTCTCATTCCAGTGGACGTGGAATTTATAAATTCTAGGCCTACTGGTATGCTAATATTATCTATTTTGGGTTTAGTTCGTAATACTTCTTGATGACATTTGAAGGTAATCATGCAACATTCTTTGTGAATCCTCATTCAATACTTTCTGAAAATTTATTGTCCTTATATAGATAATTCTTCTGAAGGAAGGTTGTACCGTCCATGTGCGTTTTTGTAACGTCCACTGGTTCTTAGCGTCTTTTAATTCAAACACTTTTGGCTGGCTCTGGGACATCGACTTGATTGGTTAGGTAGCTTGTAAATAGTCGTAGAAGGAAGGTTCGTTGGCAGTATCTGGTACAACGCTGTTTTGGTATGCGAACAGTATATTTAGTAACGGTGAATGCTTTGTAGCGTTCCAAAGTTTTATACTTTTTGGAGCTCCCTCATAAACTTTAATTTTACTTGGTATACATTGCTTAATTTTTAAGTTTCTTAGTTTACCCTGCACAAGGTGATTTCGGGAATTATTTGTAATTGTTATTAATTCGGTTTCCGTTGTTTGTGTGAGCGTATTTTTATATTTTAGATTTTTAAATTTTACGCTGAATTTCAACGTCCTTTATGGGATAAAAATTTTTATTTTTTTGCTTAGTTCATTTAGATTTATTTATTAATGAAAATAAATGAAAACGATGGACAGTAATTTATTAAATATAAACCTCATAATTTATTATTTACAAAAATTAATCGATTGTTATCATGTAAGCAGATGATTCAGAAAGTGGGTTATGACCTTTTAATCGATCGTTTACTATACAGGGCGGCAGATCTACTTCGTTTAGTGACTGATGCGCAAAAGCAATTTTCGTTTCACGGATTTGGCAAAAATAGTGACAGACAGAAGCATGCTTAAATGTTGTTAAGGGTAATATTTAATAAAATATTGTTAAACGTCTTTGACGATGACAGCGTGAGTGTTTATTAGTGCAGTGTTATGCATATACTTTGTGATCTTAGTGAATGTGTAGTTTGGGTGTTTGCAGTATGTGCATGATAACAGACCGTCTTTCGGCGTGTGATATTTGGTACATACATAGCAGTAAACGGTTTTATAAGGGAGTCTCTATACCTAACGGCAAATTTTTGTAAGTGAGTCTCGGTAAATAGCAGTAAACGTTTTATAAGTAAATCTCGTGCATAATTGGAAATATACTACAATTGTGATTAGCGTTGGTTAATTAATCGGAACAATAAAGTGGACAGAAGCTGCCCTTTAGATTTACTGCAATCAAGCTAAATCGGCAATTGTAGCAAACATTTAATTAAACTTTTAGTAGCATCTGTTTGTTGGCATGTCAGTTGACATTTAGAAATAAGTGTAATTGTTTATAAATCAGTAGAGTCAGCAAGTTCAAGCCTTTGGAAGGTGCTCTCTGGACTGTGTGGCGGCAAGCGTCTCCTTTTATATGGTTTTTGGGTCTCCTACTTTTTGATTCAAAATTTCATTGTTAATTGCGGGACCATACATATTGACGAAGTTCAAAAATTAGGAGATACTTGTCACAAGATGTCTCAAAATAACGCAGGTAACAGAATTCACGAGTGTTTAACCACGGCCGAGAAAGCTTCAGTGGAGCTAGGCGTGGTCCATCGGTACTGCGAGGCTAAACACTGTAGGAATAATAAGTCTAAATCGGTAAATATGAGCGCCACTGTTCTCAAGACAAGCTGCAGACAGGTGGTGTTCGAAAAACACCCTGTATGTCATGATATAAATTGACCTTACCTTCAAGCAGAAAACAGGCGCTCTAATGATACTGCAGAATCGGGATTCAAACTGAAAGGAAGGTTCTTATGCTAAAGACGCTTATTCACTTAAGATCACACTGTATATGAAAATCAAAGAACTGGTACTGATTAAAAATTCAATTACTAATTGTGTTATTTGCAAAAATCGAAAGCATGCTGTGCATTGAATAAAGTAACTGAGGGCTGGTCTCAATACTGACCACCCTGTATATCATTTAATGAACTAGACTTTAAATTCTTTCAACAAGTAATTTTAATTCAGAAATAAATAATTTAGGACCTGTATCCTTAATAAATTTGCAAAATACTAGATTACTTTTGCACGCGCACTATATATCTAAAATAGCACTTTAAGTTATAATTTTATTAAATAAAAAAACAAAACTTCGAAGTACACAAACATCTTTATATTAATTCAAATTTGCACGAGTTACAGAATTATATATAAATTCAATCGTGAACGAGAAATTAGGTAAAACTTAGGTACTAGCAACACAAAATATTAGTTAGCGAAGAACTAGGCTCGTGGCTAATTTTGACGAGGGCATCAGCTGAAAGCTGAAAGATTTGAATAAAAGGAAACAATTTTTGGAAATGAGCCCTCAAAATACTAAGTAAACAAGTGGGTACCCAGAGTATTTTAACTAGAGGTAATCCTAAAATTAATAAGTTTACATACAAAAATAATGTACTACAATTGGTGAATTTACGCAATTGTATTTAAAACATAAAACACTTTACTAAAGCAATTTTTAAATCAACGCTACCACTGATATTCTGAGTCCGTAATTTATTTATTCCTGTAGTATTTAAGTGAAACAGGCGGTAACTTCCGTAATTTAAATTTACGTTAACTTGAATAATCCAAACTAGATCGGCGGTGATGTCACAACATGTGATAATTGCAAACGATTTGCACAGGTAAATCCTTCTTGCCGAGATCGGGATAAGCGAAGAAGGAACAAATAAAATATAAAGCACTTATAGGTGCATGTTTACTTTGTGTTCGGGAAGTGGACGAACCTTCTATTCTTAGGAATGATAACCCCCACAGGTAGAAAGATGCATATTTGAAACAGGCCGTATTTTTGTTAAAGAACAAATCCCAATTATACGGAGTTTCTGCCTACAGGTCGTTAACTCGGCAGGTCCTTAAATTATTTAACGAAAGCCCACGTTGTTTCCTAAAACAAAGATAAGAAGACACCCACGAACAACACTAACCGCTTCACACTTCTTTACTTAAACTTGGCTGTCTCAGAACTGACTTTTTTGTTACAGAAACATTCCCACGGAATCATACCTCACGCTGCATGATAACATTTTGTTTCAACGTTGACCTTAAATTGGCGATACAAAACTTGGTGCGTAATCCATCATTCTAAATGCCCGGATAAGTATTGCATTTGTTTCTGCCTTAACGAAGTACATTATTCACTCTAACTACTAAGGAATGGAATTTTTATGAAAATAACGTTCTATA
>JAHWXV010905686.1:0-26704 GCA_024586415.1 Phrixothrix hirtus
CTGTTTAAGTGGGTATATTGGGGTTATTATTCACTCAATATTTACCAAATTTTTTGTGAATGTAGTCAAAAGTACTTCTACTAGTGCAATTATATCAGATGAATAAATCACAAACTTCATTTATGACCTCTTAAAAATAGCAAGTCTTGGAAAGGAATTACAATAAAAAGTGCCAGATTTCGCTTGAGTAATAAAAAAAGTCCCACAGCAGCCCACCATGATTGAAAACTTTTTAAGTTTTGTAATATTTTGTTTATAATATATGAAAAAATTGAGTGCACATATGGAAGATAATTAATAAAATATATAATGGCATGACTGAAGTGCGAAGTAATCGTAACAATATAGTTACAATACAATTGATATTACATTTTAGGAAATTAATATGAAATCTGGAATGTATTGCTTGCAAACAAAAGAATTTAAATGATGTTAAACATTTAAGAATAAAAAGTAGCATTTCAAATAAATTTTGAATGGTCAATGCTAGTTCTTAAAATTTTGCATTAATTTACATTCGTAAAGAGCTACATTTTTAATGTAAAGTCGATTCTTATTTGCCACAGTGGCATAGGCATAGTTTGATGTGTTAGTCACCATTTTCCTCATAAAAAGAACGATAATGGTTTTTCAATTTTTTTTGTTCTTTTCAAACTCTCTTAGCATGTACAACAAAAAAGTTTTCTTGACTTTTTTGTCTACTACTAACCTATTCTTACAAAAATCACCGGTTGCTATTACTAACAATCAATACAATAATTAATTACCACACTAATCAAAGTAGGTGTTGAAAATGGACACCTGATGAAACTTATGATTGAATGTGTGAGAATCAATAATAAGACATTATAAAAGCGATAGTTCCTGTGTAAACATGTAATATTTTTCTTCCTATAGTGTTAGAAAATTCTCCAAATTCAATGGTCCAAGCTACATATTTGTCCCTGTATACTTCGTTTCTTAATAAAATTAAATTTTATTTTCATACATATTTTTGTAAAGAATTGTTTTATGCTTGTGCATGTATTACCCAATTAATACAGGTAAATAACAAAGATCTCCTCGCCTCTATATACTAACAATAGTTCCTAATTTTTAGTTTAAAATATTGAATTATAAAGCAAGTTATATACAACTGCTAAAGAAATGGAACAAAAGTTGTTCTGTTCAAACAGAACGTTTAATTAACCGTTTAATTGAACAATATTCTATTGAAGATAATGAAAATTAAAAAAAAAAGCTTCGCATAAATGTTAAATGTTTTTGGTTCAAAATATTTTCAAAACTAGATAAGTGTCGCCATATTGAAAATAAGTTTCTATGGCAAAATAAAAATTGGTTAAACCATGATGAAAAACATATCCAATGTATCTTTACTGTTAAATTCAGGAAAATCAACGGAGATTGATCGTGGTCAGCCAACAGTCCCATTTGAAGAGTTCTGAGCAAATAAAAAGAAGAAAAACTGCATGCTGTCACAACAGAAATAAGTTGTCCAGCTCAAATGTGTTTACGAGTAGGATGTGATCTTACTAAAATTGTTAATGACTACTACAAAAACAACAAAAATAAGACAAGCTTGGAAAGCACCACCAACAGCATTGAAAGAATTTGCTCCTGGAATATTTTTCTTAGTATATAGACTTTTTTTGAAGTCATGAGAATATTTCTATATATTTATTATTATCAGTAAGTATATATGATAGTTATCTCTAAATTCAAGACCACTGGGAAATGTCTCTCCTTGAGGTTGGTAAACCTGTGTAGATAAATGTCACTCTAATATACACGCTGTGCTGTAGTTTGTGAGTTGTTGCATTGTAGTATGTCTGTTTATCACGTGAGTTATATGTTTTAAAATGAATCAGAAAAATGAAGTTTCCGCTGATTGTGAAATACATGCAACCAGCAAAACATTAAGCCAGCTGAAATTCATAGGCAGTTGGTTGCAGTGTATGGTGATAATGTAATGAATGAAAGGAATGTGAAAAAATGCTGTGAAAGGTTTAGAAATAACAGAATTAATGTGCATAAGCAGTACGTCCGGGGAGACCCTCAATAATCAACACGGATTTGTTGAAATGTGTTGATGATGAAATCAGAAACGATCTTCACATAACAATTTCCGACCTGGCTCTTCATATTCCTGATGTTTCAGGAGCTGTTATTGGTTGCATTGTGCATGACAATTTAGGCTTCAGAAAGGTTTATGCACATTGGGTGCCATACATCTTAACGCAACATCACAAACAAATTCAAATGCCAATGAGTTCCTTAATTCAGATGTAACTGGCGATGAAATTGGAATTTTGTATTACATGTCAGAGAGAAATCAGCAGTCACGTGAATGGTGTTGTCCTCAGTCACCACTAAACCAACAAAGGTCAAGCCACTGCCATTTGGATGCAAAGTGATGACCACAGGCTTTTGGGATTGGTTTGGCATATTGTTGATTCACTTTATGCCACGTGGAACAACTGTAAATGCAGAAGCCTACTACAAAACTCTTCATAAGTTACGACGTGCCATCAAAATTGGCAATGTGGATGGCTGACCAATGATGTCGTACTGCTGCACAATAATGCATGTCCGCATGTTGCAGGTGCAAAACGTAATTTACTGAGAAGATTTGGATGGGAAATTTTTGATTGCCCACCATATAATCCTGACTAGATCCTTCTGATTACCATTTGTTTGGGAAATTGAAAGAATTTTTGGGTAGTAAGCAATTCACGAATGACAAGGAACTTAAAAATGCTGTCAATTAATGGCTAAATAGATTAGCAGCAGAAGAATATAACAAAGGAATATTGCAGCTGGTGAATTACTATGATAAATGTCTTAATTTATGTGGCGATTTCATAGAACACTAATAGAATGTATGTATTTTAAGAGAAATACAAAAATATTTATAAAATTTTCACAATAAATTCTTTACAACTAAACAATCTTTAATTTAGAGATAACCCTCATATATAAAATTTCACATTTCTAGGTGATTTTTTTAAATGGGAGAATTGCAATTTTCTTGTAATGGCTAAAAGAAATGACAATCTGTAAAATGCATTATATTGCCACTATCCCTGACTAAACTACAAATAAACATGATGATAGGCATTACGACGCCATAAAATTTATTTTCCAGTATACCTCTTTTATTATATCATTTGAAAGGACTTTTAATTTAAAGAATGTTTCTAAATATAAAAATTTGTTTGTTAAAAAGGTGATTTAATTTTGATTATCCTCGATATACTCATTTTTATACAATATCTGTAATTTTTAGTTTATTTGAAAAGCCTCGGCCCTCATAGATACAACTGTTAGTCATTTTGCCATTCCTACTCAAATTTAGCCAACTATATGAAAGTTCCATCCCAGAATAGGGAACTTTATGTGCTAAATATTACATTCACATGAGACCTAACATTGTAATTCTTTATACTAGAAAGACATGATTTTAAAAGTTTTTTCTAATTCAAAGTTTACTACTTCTACTGGATTTGAATTCACAATCCTTGAGCATAAACATAAACATATTAATCACCACAGTATCGTAAGAACCCAAAGAAAACACTTTATGAGAAAAATAAGCTAGTAAAAATAATGAACCTTTATTAATTTTATGTTATAATTTTAACTATTAAACTAATTTCTCTTATTAAGCTATAAAAAAATACTTTTTTAATCAGCATTACTTAATAATAAGGAAACAAAAAAATTATAAAAACTACTACATTAAATAGCATTTTTAATGATAGATAACTTAAACCTAATAACACAAAAACAGATAAATAAAAAGGTATCTATAGAAATGTTCAATGTTAGCGTCACCATTATCCAAATAAATTATATTACTTGTGTATTTCATGAACTGTTAGTTTTCTTAAATATCACTTCCAATTAGTTCGGCACAAACATCAATAATCAAGGGGCGTGAAATACAGTGATGTAGAGGAAATTCTAATACACAGAAGTTCCTATATATATATATATATTCATATTCAGCATTTAAAAAATTACGATAACATATATAACAGCATTATAACAGGGAGAGACATCTAATTGAATCTACAAGTTTGACCTAATCTGAAAAGGCATGTTCCCCAATAGGAAAGGAAATCTGTTTTGTAAAAGACTCTAAATATTGTTGTTTCATCAGTGCATCTTCAAAGAAATATGAACCAATTAGCCTATGTCCTACTACTCCATTTATACCAAAATGTCTTTGGACTGATCTTGAAATATTCGGAATTTCATTTGACCAATAATGAAATAACTCTCATCATTCTATAGATATAGTTAAATAAATTATGTTGATCCTTTGTAGCAACTAGAAATTGTGAAATAAAATTTATTCGTCGTTCAAAATCTACAGGGGCATACTTTTGTAAATTATGAATTTTATAATTATAAAATTTATTAACCTTCAAAACTTTCTGTATCACACTGATGACAAATTTAAATCTCTTACAGCTTCTCCTATTGATGCTTTAGGATTAGTTTTAAGATAGTTTAAAATAGTGGCTGCAATTTCATCTGTAATGACAACTTAACATCTCACTCTAGTAACTAAAAATACTTTGTGATTTTATCGCAGATTTCTTTCCAATTTAGAAAACGTTTTATGATTTGGAATAATGAATTTTGGATATCTCTCTGCATATAGTTTTTGTGCAGAAAGAGCATTTGTCTGACATTTTCCATAAATCAACAGCATAGCCACCTTTTTTTCACTGTGCACAAACATTTTTTATTCTTTTAGTTTAATATGAATTTATCTTGAACGACTATTATAATTTGATTAATATATACAGTATCACTAATCAGATTTAAAAAAAAAATACTCACATTATAACATTTGGCAAGTAGGTAATGAAAATTGTTTCCAATCCTGATTGATTTTATAAATAGCCAACTATTAAAAATATTGAATAAAAATGAGTAAATCAAGAAAAATCAAAATTATATCATTTTTTAACAAAAATTTTAAAAATTGTTATTTAGAAAAAAATGCTTTGAATTAAAAAACCTTTTAAATAATTGGTATGTTGCTGAGAAAAAGCTTTTGCTATGCCGTGACACCGGGCGTCACATTCATTTGGATTTTATTTATATCGTAAATTTTAATCAACTAATAGAAATATAATGTATTTTACAGATCTTCATTTCTTGTAGCCATTTTGAGAAAAACACATTTGCCCGGTTAAAAAAAATCACCCTGAACACATTTTTTTATATTATTATTTTTAATAAAATTACATTAGTAATACATAAATTCACTTTTTTTTCATGTTTTTTACCCAAATTTACATGATTCTGATTTTCGGCTACATATTTCTAATCCAGCCCACTGTGCATTGCTTTAATCAATGAATTCATTCATCTATAGCATAACCCTCATATATCAAATTCTTTAACCGCTCTCTTGAGGCTATTATAGTGTCTGGTAGCACACACTTTACTCTCTAGAACACCCTAGAAGTTTAAATCTAAACTGTCATATAGCCAATCTTTGAGCTTTATAAATTGTGGAACAAACCCTGCAACTACTTTAGCATAATTTTTGCTTTGTGTGCTGGTACCTAGTTCTGCCCAAAAGTCTAAATGCGAGAGTTTTACAACATTCTCTATTACGTTATTTTCATAAACTTTGGCATTTGTTTTCATATTCTTGTGAGAAAAATGAAGTTTAGTTGTACCATTTTGACATTTCCCACCATACCATTATCGAAGTTGAATGATGGACCCTTCTAGGAGCTACCTAAGCTTCTTTAGAGTTTGTTTTATTAAATTTCTGTTCATAGTAAAGATTTTTTCATCTGTCAACAGCATCCTACAATGCTCATCATTCGCATACCAAGCAAGTAGTGCTTTGATCTTCTTTACTATATAGTTTGTAATTGTTCTGATAAAAATTGACTAGTGCGCCATTGATAAGCTCTCAAATTCAGGTCACTTGCAGCAATCTAGACGTAGTTAATCGCATATCTTAGCCAAGATGTTTCACTTAAGCATAATGTTTCATGAAATTCTTACTGTAACAACTTTAATGAATTATTAAGTATATATCGTCTTAGGTTGCCTAGATCTTAGACAGCTTTTAACATCTCAAGTTCCACTGAATCATTTAATAATGTTGTGAACAAATCTAAGCATTATACCTAATGACTACAATACTTTAAAATTGCTTGGAGCATCTTTATTACATTTACACAATTTGATTATCATGATATGGGATATTTATTTGCATTTTTATTTTATTTTGAAGAATGAACTTGGGAATCTTATACACAATACTAGCTTAGGAAATCATTATTGATTGTAAAGTTATTTGCTGTAATGATTCTTCTAGAAATTCTACTGTGTTTAAATCAAGAGTATTTTCTTTCTATGAATGTTTATTTACTTTTGCCATTTATATAGAACCATATACTAAATAAACTATTTTTCAAAGATTTACTTAATTATTTTAATAGGTAAATACAACCTTCCATAGAAGAAGCATAGTAACCAAATCAAGTCATATACCTAGTCATGCCATATGTTGTTCCAAGAAATCAAGTAACCGCAGTTCTGGGAATAGTAAACATATGACACAAGCTAACCTTATGTCATTATATAAACCTGTAGCTACGGGCTATGCATCATAATTTCTTTGTTTGTCTGATTGTTAACATGGAGTAGGGTAAAAAGAAAAGCATGGTGTTGTTATTGCATTGTACAAGTGTGATAAGTCACCAAGTGAAATTTTCAATCTCTTAAAAAACTTGAACCTTACCAGTAAATTTATTTATCAAATAATACAGACATATAACAACTTTTCTTTATTGAAAACAGGTCAAAAATCAGAAGTCCACATACTTCCACAACACCAGCAGCTATTAAAGCAGTAGCCGAACAGATTCATCGAAATCCACTGTGTAAACAGAAAATCATAGCACAGCAAATGAAGATTCCCAAGAAGACAATGTTGCACATTATAAAACAAGATCCTAAACTTGGTGCTTTTAGAAGAACAACTGGTAAATATCTTACAATAACTTTAAAAAACATGACTGTTGCAGCAGCACACACATATTGGCCATCACAAGATAATGTTTTCTGATGCCAACATTTTTACAGTTGAAGAAAATGTAAACGTCAAAATGGTCATGTATATGTTCACAACTCCTCAAAAGCTTCAGCCAAAATTTCCAAAGTTGAACAAGGACGTCATCGTGTATCAGTGGTGGTTTGTTACGGTATCTTATATGATGGAGTTACTCAGTTTCATGTTTGTGAACAAAGGATTAAAACAAATGCAGCAAATTATCAATTGGATATTTTGGAACCAATTGTGAAGCCTCTAAATGACTCTATTTGCTGGAAAAGTTTGGATATTTCAGCAAGATATAGCACCTGTACATAAAGTGAAAACTATCCAATGTTGGCTAGCTCAAAATTACCAGATTTTATTGTTAGTAAACGCTGGTCTTCTGGAAGTCCTGATCCAAACCCTTTAGACTATTGCTTGATAGCTGTTTTAGAGGAGGTGTGTTCTAAATCACATAAAAATATGAAGTCTCTGAAGGCAGATTTAGTGCAAGCAGCAGTATCAATATCAATGGAAGTGGCATGTGTTGCAATCAATGAGTGGCCGGAACATTTAAAGAAATATGTAAAAGTCAAAAGTGGCACCTTCTAATGAGAGTTGTAGATTTTAGTTCCTAAAGCACTAGTCTTCAAAATGAATTATGATATGTATCAATTTACATTTTTGTTTATTCACTACCATCATTTTTTCTTAAAGTAGGACATATGGCTTGACTAGGTAGTTTATTACTTTTTTACATTAGTACAACTTAACACATGTCAGTGAATGAACAAAAGATATAATGTTGGATTCGTATGTTGGCCAAGTTACCCAATAAATGAATAGCGTAAACTTTAAATTCTGAATAGAAATGTTAATGTTACAGACAATGTTGATTTTTAGAATCAATCATGAAGGAGATATAAAAACGTGTGAAAATCAGTGAATCAATGATTGTTTATATACTGATATTTTGGTGGTTTTAACAAATCAGTATAAAACATTATTTTTGAAAAATTTTAATAAAAGGTCCCATAAAGTATTTGTAAATGAATTAAATACACAATCAATAGAGCTAAATGTGTTATTAACTATAAATAGTTTAAATATGGAGTTTAACTCATATAACTCATCCTTGTACTGATTATAAATTACAAATTTTTATACCCTTTATTGACTGTAAATAATAATATTTACAAAATATTTTTGCCCTTTTAAAATTATACACAAAAGTATTCGTTATATCTTTATATCACAAATTTGACTTTTCCAATAGAGTTTTCTATTATAAAAAAGGCAGCACCTTATTTAATTTTATTTACTTAGGACAACAAATATGCATTTAACTTATCAAAATCTGCCAAATATGAATGTTTAATAAAACTTAACTGCAAAATTTTCATTTTTGTTTTTATCAATTATCTTTTTTAAAAATTCTTATTGTAATAAAAGAAAATATTTAAGATTAACATTTGTTTTATTTAGAATGAGAAATTAAAATAAAATTTCAATTCAAATGCAAATTTATAAAATACAAATAAATTTTATTTTATAAAATTCAAGCAATTTTTTTTTGCTAGTTCAGCACACATAAGACTCCTACATAAATTATTTTAAACAAATGGGTTCATGGAAATTTTCAAGCAGGCTGTCTCAACACCTTTTAAAATGAATTTCAATACTACTCAACATAATTGTACGCAAAGAGCATTAATACAGCCAACTTTTATTAAATAGATCATGCAACTTTTAATTAAATACCTTAATTACTATAACCTATCTTCTTCAGATGCAACTAACATTACAATTTTGTTCCATTCCACATCTGTCCATGTGTACAACTTCCGCTGAGTAAATAAAAAATGATAACAAGAATTTGTGCAATTTTAATACATTTTCCATTTTATTTCATACATGATTAAAACCTTCTCATACAATAGGCACAGTTTCTTTATATATTTTTATTAATTGTGGTTATTTCAAAATGCGGCAGTTTCGTAGTTTTGACCAAGAAGTATAATAAGACAGGAGATTCCAATGCTGATACTTACTATTGGAACCAAACGGTCCTGGCATGTCCTATTCAGTGTGTTAGAAGGATAGAAAATCCGGGCCTTTTGCTGCATGCAATACATAGGGAATAACGAAGTAAAATTAATATTTTAGATATTTATAAGATATATTTTGTTTTTAAATACATCCATATTATTTTTAACACATTCGCGGACACCGCATATTTGAGAGGTTTCCAAAACGCACCTGTGTAATTCATGAATCATTTATTTTAATTTGTCACATATAGTACTTTAACTATTTTACAAAGATAATTTATGGTATTTTAATTTTCTGCTGGGATGCTAAGGTATAAAACATTGATATTTGAATAGAATTTACGATGGTCGTAGACGGTATTTGTAGTATTGAATGATATACATCGATGATTTTGGTTGTCTTGTCCGTGAACGTGTTAAACATGTTTACAACAATTATGTAACAAAATGAAAACATACACATGTAGAACTTAAATTAATTTTTGAGTTAAAGTTAATTTACCATCGTGATCAGTAAAATAACAATATAATTTTATTTGTGGTAATATCTAGTTCTACGACAATAATCTGTGGTAAAAGGTAAAATATGTTTAATAAAAACACTATAGGCAGGTTGGGTTGATTTGTAAATTGCTAGTTTAAAACAGATGGCTATTAATGTTACAGGTTTCATTATAATGTTAATAAACAAGATTAACAAGAATGAGAAAATCATGATTATTACAGTAAAATGTTTTAAAATATTTATAAAAAAGTTGTTTTAGATTCAATAAAAATAAATTACTAGATAATATATGAAAAATTATAACATGAATTATCATAATAATAAATAAACAAGAACTTAATTTTAATTCAATATTCTACAATAAACTGTAAAAGAGAGCTAACTTCTGGAATTTGTTCATTTATAATTGAAACATTGTTTGTTAATTTAAATTTAATGATATAAAAATTTCTCAGCAACAATAATACGTCCATATAGTAGATTGTTCGACCAAATTCCCTTTAAGTAAAGACACTTTCATTTACTTTAATTATGAATAAGCTCAATTCTCCATTAATCTAATTAGACCTATACAATGTAAGTGGACAACCCTGTCATTAAATATCATAAAATAAACAAAGGATTGAAATGTTTTTCAAACAAAAACATCAAGCGATTAATTTTCTTTCGCCATTCTACTAACATGTTTGAAAGTGGGTTAAATAAGATACCCTATTGTTTGATTCATAATGCCCTGATTTGCAATTACGTACAAAGCATTGATGTCCCATGATTTACTACTCTTAAAGAAAATAACCATATCACTGTTTTTAATGCAAATTCAATTAAATGTCACTACACAAAAAGACACATTTAATATTACATTTATGATTATTAAAGTTACATTAGAGCTATCACAGTGAGGACTAGATAGCCCATTTCTGTTGGAGGACTTCTCACTTTCTCACTGGACAACTTGTGACCATTTTATTTAGCTCCACCATATCTCTTCATTTATTATACTCCATATTTTGGACATTCTGTAAAACTTTATCATCACCTTCAATCTTAATGGAATTTTTATTGTTCTTGCACTCACGATAATTTTATTTCCTTTGTTTAAATGTCTAATTTTAAATCAGTATTGTACTTGTTTGCATTTTACTAGTAAACATTTTCATTTTTCTTTTAAATTTATACTATCTTCGCATTTATAATTACAATTGCATAATAATGTTTCCAATTCAAAATTGACAGTTTATTCAAGAATATCACTTTAATTATTAATTTTCTCCATGTTCAACACAGAAAGGAAATTATACTGATTAGTTTTGCTTATCAACATCTTCATCATGATGCTTTTTTTCTTATCACTTCATGCTCAATTTTGAAGATTAATTAAATTATTTTATATAAATTGTTTAACCGAGAACATTTTTTTCTTTACTTTCCCACTTATTAATACTATTATTTACAAGAATTCTTATTAATTTTACTTTTAAACATATTTCACATTATTCTCTGGGCACTTTTTAATTAAGGGGGTACGTATCTGTCGGTTTCAAAAAAATCGATTTTTTTTATTAGCTTATAATTCTATATGGTTTCAGGAAAAATTTAATTCAAATCTCATTTAAGTATTTAAGTATTCGCAAAATTGACAAGAACATGCATAATGACTCACACGCTCTCGACCTCTTCTTGACCAACCGTTACTTTGGCTTTGCCCTTGTTCGTTCCAAGTAAAGACCATGTATAGACCAGCAATATTTCGTAACTCTCCGAGCAGTGTGCATCGGTCAAACATATAACATTGAATAAAATTAAATGTCGGTCAATCGATGTTAATGGATGATTCACACACACATCCGTGACGTGATATTGACATGACGGATTAAAATATTTTTCTTGTAATTTATAAAGCATTGTTCCCAGTCAGCTGGCGCATGACAAAGCCAGTGGAAATGGTGCTGTCGTCGTCACCGTACTGTGGTTGTCAGATTTCTTGTGGATGATAGTTTGCTATTTTCATGACCATGCATAGGGTGGATTTTTTTAGTATTTTGATTTTTTGTTTGCAATTGTTTCAGTTGTCGTCAGAAACATGAATGACAAAAAGCTAATTGAATCAGTGCGGAAGTATCCTGTGTTGTATGATTTGTCTAATCCAAAATACATGGACGCAGAATTCATGAATGCTATCTGGAGCAAACTCTCCTTCACTTTCGCTTTTTTCCAAGCCTCGTGTACCCATTTGCGCTTTTTTGTTTGATGCGCCTCCTTGTCATCCAAAATAACAATCATAGCTAATTCACTGTCTGTAAACAGCCATTCCAATCAACAATTACACTGAAGCTGTACAGTTATGTGTGAATAGACATCACTGATACACCATGGATGTCACTGAAACTGAATGGTCACAATACAATCATGCCATAGGTGTGTGTGAATTGACTATAAAGAATCGCGTATCATGCAACATAAGCAATCTAAAACGAAAAAACAAAGTTATGTTAAGAAATTTTCATATCAAAACTTTAAACACGTTTTGAGAAAAATGCGTTTTTCACTCAGTGTCTGCAGGATAACTGCATCGAGTTCATAATATTTTTGGATGAAATTTGGAGGAAATATTCTTCATAAGATTCTCTATAAACTGCCAGGAGCTTTTTTTTATTTTCCATCTCATTTTTTTTATAACAAAAATGATGACCAAATTTTAAAGCAAAATCGTAACTTTTTCTTTAAAGTTATGTAACTGCCAATTTTTAGAAATTCAAAAATCCCCCCTCTGCAAGTTGTAGCTATCACATTTCTGTTACAAGAAAATATTTTTGTTTCTCAGATCGACGTACTTTACACAACTAAACGATGTAGACACTGGGACTTTTTTATAAAAATTCTTTTTCTTTTTTGTTAAAGGTGTCATGTACCTGGTTTGAAAAACTACAAAAAATTGATAATGTTTTACAACAAGTTTGTGCCTTTAATATAAGATATGACATTATATTCCAAGTTTGAATATGATTCGTTTTTATATATTAACCCAGTTGTAGATTTAGTTTTTGGAATTTTTACTTAGTGACATTAATATTAGGCTTTGATTAATGAACTATGTAACAGGATTTCACAGAAAATAATTTCCTTATGAAGATTTTGTTTAGTCCATCTGTTAAACCATTTAAACATCTACTCCACTATAGAGCCACATGTTTTCCAAAATTACATTTTAAGCAATATTTTAATTTCAAGAGTTTTATGTTCTGCACTTCAAATAAATTACAGTTTTGTGCATATAAAGTTACTTAGTCTTCAAAGAAGTTCTTTGAAGACTAGGCAACTTTATATGCATAAAACTAAAATATATTTTAAGTGCAGAAGAATATAAAACTTTTGAAATTAAAATATTTACTTAAAATGTAATTTTGAAAAAATGCAGCTCTATAGCAGACTAGATGTTTAAATAGTTTAAGAGACGAATCAAACAAAATCTTCACAAGGCAATTATTTTTTGTTAAATCCTGTTATATAATTCATTACTCAAAAGCCTAATATTAATGCAGCTAAGTAAAAATTCCAAAAACTAAATCTATAGCTACATTAATATACAAAACCTAATCATATTCAATCTCGGAGTGTAGTTTCATATCTTGTATTAAAGGCAAAAACTTGTTGTAAAAACATTAACAATTTTTTATCGTTTTTTAGCCTAGGTACATGATAGCCTTAATAAACTAGAAGAAACAAGGATTAAAATAATTGCTTTATTACTTACCGAGAAAAAAATTCCCGAAAATAGGCTATTTTTCACGCTACAAAGGTATGTCCCCCTTAACTAGAATCAAAAATCATAATACCTCAATGCTGTCGATTGAAAACTTTTTAGTTTTTATGTATTTCCCGTGACATCGTATCATTAATGTTTATTTACTACACTATAATTTTCATTGGTTGATTTAAATTTCAGAACAGAAATGTCTGCCTACTTCATTAACATGTGATGATTACCACTTAACTCGCATTTCAAAATTATTCATTTAGCTTATAAGTGTAAAATTCAAAGATTAATCCTTTTACAAATTTAAATTAATGTGTTGAATTTCTATAACACTACATTTACAGAATCCATCTGACTAATTTCAGATTTCATTCTTGTTAATTACAGAATTCATGAATACTAGTTTTTAGTAATAATATAAATGCATTTCCTAATTCATTAAAAGTTAACATACTTGATTAACAAAAATTTATGAATTCTGTGGCTGCACAATTTAACGTAAAATATTTCTGCTTTAATTGTTTAAAAGAATTCCTTAAATCTGATTCTACTTTTATAATTTATATTTAAAATTAAAACTTTTATGAAATTTATTTAAACATCCAATTTCTGATTCATGTGTTTTATTTACATTCAAACTTGGCTTGTTTTTATTTTACAATAATTTTGTTACAAATAAGGTTAAATGCCCTTCTCATATCTACAACAGAGCGATGGCTCAATAATTATTCCATTACAATATTTGTAACACTGGAACTACCAGCAATTGATATATGCCTATTTTTACTGATGTAAGTCATTTTGTTGACTGGTATGATGTGCTTGTGTTAGATTACTATCGCACTTATGTAAACTTTGTGCGAACTGGTGAAATAATAGATAATTATGTTAGATATGATTCAATATGTTTAATTAGATAAAAAAATACTTACTTTTTTTTAACAAGAAGTACATTATTTATATCTAAAATAAAAATTATTTGTCATATTTTTTATATCCTTTCCATATACATATTTTTGTATGTATTACAAATATTTAAAGTTTGGTTGTTATTACAGTATCCAAATCAGCACCATTTACTGTCTGCATGGTAAAGGTAATACATTCAATGCCTACAACTTTAAAACCATGGATGGTTGAGTGTGAGAGCACCACGGATGGTTGAGTGTGAGAGCATTAAATGTCGAATGCAACTTATTTAAGCAAACATGTAAATATAAGTAAAGAGAGGAAATATTGCTTCAACAAATGTTTGTATAAAATACCATATTGCAGTCAGATGATAACAATTTCATAACTGCATTTAAGTTTGGCTGTTAGCATTTCAGTACAATTTGCAATCTGCAGATTTCACAAGTTATTATTTTATGATTCTAAAGGTACTTGGAATACATAGGTATTCATTATACAAAAAAATATAAAATAAATTACGACTGCCCAACATTTTTACTCCATTACCGATTCAATCACATCATTGATGGATGATTCTCTCCACCGCATACCTTTCAGCTATCGATGCATTACTTGTTGTTTTATTCAATTGTAAAGATTTATTTTTTAAATTTTTATAATTCACTTACAAGTTCATCTGCTAATTGAAATGAAAAGCCTTTTCTTGATATATTCTCACCTGCTGTATTCAGTATCCATATATTTATTGCAACTAGATTAAGAATTTTGTAAAATGCATGCAGTGGTCATTTTCTAGAGCCAAATTCGATACTATATTTTCTTACCATTTGATCAATTGTGTCTATGTTGCATTTTGTTTTATTATAAAATGAATAGTTTTGGGTAATCACTTCTTACTTTCATCAATTTCGGCAGATTTGTAGTGCTCAATAAAAGCACCTTACTAGCTTGTTTGCATTTGTAAATTGTATGATGACATTCATTTGACTTATAAAGTAATGATGCATTTGAGGCCACCTTATGTTTTTTTGATTTAAAAATTTTGGTAATTACCCCTTACTGCTGTGTGTAGTTTCAGCTAGGTTAGTATTTTTGCAAAAAATTTTAATTCTAGCAGTAAACTAGTAAAAAAATTGTGAGTCGTTATACTGCTTCCTTTCATAAGTTTGAGCACCAGATATTTACCTCATTTTTACCCAAATATGGAAACCCATTTATAATGTATTTACTTTGCACATCTGATGCTAACCAACACTTTTTGCTAATTTTGGATTTATTAGGCATATATACGGTGATTTTAAAATAGACTAACATACATTAATATGTTATTATTAAGGCCTAACCATGAAATTATGTGATGTAAAATAATTAATAATCATATCTGAAACTGGCAGAGATAACGTTCTTGATAAATTTCAAATCAAATGCAACTTAAATTTAAAATGTTTCAAATTGACAATAAACTGAAATTTGGCATTATTAATAATTAATAGAAGAGTAAATTGTTTTCACTATCTGACTTAGTTGATGACAAAAACCTGACTTAATAGCTAGCAATTAAACCAACGATACATTTATGTAAAACCAAGTTTTTAGGTGATTATTAATCAAAAGTCATAAGATACTAAACATGACAACTGTGACCGCACTGTCTACAAAAAATTAATTGTAACATTTATAACGCTAATTCATAAGTGCGTAAATTATTTGTTAAGTGAACAGAATATGAAAATACAATTATTTTAAATTTGATTTCAATCAGTTTTAGATAAAGCATAATTCCTAAAAGAAAAGGAAAACAATCCTATGCACTTGGTTAAAATGATAATAGAACATTTTTTAGAGATAAATATGTATCAAATTTTAATGTGCACAACTAATACATAGTAATTGTACAAGATTGATCTAGCAATTCATTTTCTGTTTAACAGCATCAATGTTCGCAAAAAAACAAAAGGATATAAACAATTCAGATCCTAATCGGACTAATATTGAAGGGCAGCATAACAAAAAATAATAGATAACAAAACTATTGACATTGTCTTGAATTGTTACGATAAGTATTGCTCAGGTGTCCTTATATTGGAGAATGAAAAAGGGCATCTAGAAGATTGGTCGTCGTATATAGATTCTACACTACCAGATGTTTTTCTCATTTCCACCCATCTCCAATTGGATGTAATTAAGGAAGCATCCAGTTGATGATCAGCACTGTATAATGATCGTGTCCGAAACTGATTATGGCCGAAAGTAGCCATACATAGAAGTCAAAGTGGTAGGTAAGAATTTACAATAGGTCAGAACTTGCTAAATAAATCAAAAACACTTGGAAATGATAATAAATTCATCAATAACAAAGGATATAACATATCCGATCTCATTAGACCAACAACAGCACCAAAAACTAATTAATGAACAATACACATGTACACTACCAGAAACATATATTATTATGCCACAATTCTTAAAAATACAACCCGCTGTCACACACATGAACAGATAAACATAACAAACTAGTTCTAACTCAGCTTTGCTATTACATTTATTATCTACTATCGACTTGCAAATACAAATCCAATTCGACATTTTACACTTATGAAAACAGAAAATGCATTTATTTCAGAAACTACTAGTTAAAAATCATGCCAATGAAACTTGTTGGAAAACTTGCTTTAAGATAAAGTGTAACAAAAAATTTACAAGTATAACGATCCCAAAAATATTTAATACAAACATCTTAAATAATTATTCTTCTTGTGTGCCATAAAATGCAGTGGTGTTGAGCAAAATAGGTTTAAATTCCTTACACCAATTATACAGCAATTAATAAAGTAATCATGAGAATATTCCAACTTTAACTACGTGCCACAAACAAAATAATGTTGTTTCGATATCAAATTACTGTCTCTGTGTGTGTTTATTTCGTGTGAACACTAACATATCTCAATAATGATATACATTTTATTTGGTCGAGTTTAACACAGACAAAAATTGCACATTTAATGTTAAGCACATCTAGATTTATATAAGTAACATAATTTTGATATTTCCATTTTTAAAATTTGTGAAAAACTGTTATAATACATTTTTTTAATACTATTTTTCATAGTGACCTTTTTTATTTAAACACAAAATTATTACAAACATCTTGTAATGTAGTTTTTCAATGCGTTAAAATAAAGAGGTACTAAATTATTTGTTCTTGCTTGACCTCAAACATGCAGATGGGGAATGATAATATATCATCGTTTAACTATGCAAAATTTACAATTACATTATATGATGCGGAAGATGTTGGTTAGGATAATACTGGGCATACAAACAATGCGTTGCTATAACATTTCCACCTGCTTCGATGTAAATTTATGTTAATTTCGCATTTTAGAACAACGTAATAACTGTGTCATATTATTATCATTTATTCACATAAAATGACACATTCAGCTGTTCTGCTAGTGCCTGGATCCCCAAACAATTTATTATCATTTTTTAACACTGTTTCTTTTGAAACAGCAAGGAAATTTTTGAAAAGAATTTTTTTCTCTTGATGAATGGATGTATGGTTCAAGTTTATCAGCGTATCTTAAAACCAATGTATTGTGTAAACCTACACCTTGCTTAGTTGGAAATAATTGTTTATAAACAATATTCTGTCCTGGTTTATAACAACCCTACCTGTTTTCAATATATTTGTTGAAATCAAAAGCAAAGATGAATTTGTAATTCTGGACTTTCATCATTTTTTTAAATCAAAATGAATGCAAAATTTCCATAAAATTATTTTTAATTATGGTTGATTAAAATGGCTGGGTTTCCATTACTTATTCCATATATAGAAGCTCTTCAAGTTTGTAGCTTTAAATGCCCCACTGGCATATAATAATAAATGATTTGCATTTTGTTTATAACAGACTATTTTTCCTCAAAAATTCAAGCAGCTTCTACTTCTATACAGCTTCTTATATGTTCAAAACCATCATAATTAAATCATTGAAAATGTGTTGCTTACTACGTCTTTCATAATATTCCTATTGGACTGGTTACATCTTTAAAATATGTTATGAATTGATGGCCTTTCAGCGGTAGAGTTGTGTTTAATTTTTTCAAGTAGTTTTATGTGCCAAAATTTCATTATCATTTTGTATATCATTTTTATTCTTAGAACTTGAAAGTAATATTGTGATTCCTTTTATTTTATGGGAATTCAAAATATTTTGATAATCATCGTCACTTTCAGAAATCTCATTAGTACTTTCACTATTAGAAAGCCCACTATTATTTTTATTCTGATAAAGTTTATTGTCATTACCATGTGGTCCATCATTGTCAAATAGTTTACTTTCACTGTCATTTGTTCAACATTTTGTACATCAGAAAATTCAATTGCTACTGTGTTTATATGCTGTAACAATTCAGAAATTTTCTTCTATTTGGGCATTTTTTGGCTTGAGGTTAAACAAAATAACTAAGGTAAAACATAACATACAACTGATAATCATTCAAATTAAGAAAATTTATTATTTTTAAAAGGAGTACAAATAAGTCTCCGCCGTTTTTAATAAAAAATTGGGCATTTATTGTGAAAGAACGGTATCTAATGTTTTATTAAAAGTATTATCCATCGCTAGCCACTACTGTTTCCCATCTTTCTGGCAGTAAACAGATACAATGTCGGAAGAACGCTTCATCTTTTGAGGTTATCCACAAATCGACCCAATTTTTGATATCTTTATATGGTATGAAGTGCTGTTGAGACAGGCCTTGTGCCATCGATCGAAACAGATAGTAATCAGAAGGGGCAATGTCTGGTGAATATGGTGGGGATAGGATAAAATTTCCCAATTGAGTGTTTCCAAATAGGTTTTGACCGGCGCTGCATCATGTGGACAAGCATTATCATGCAGGAAAATAATTGTCTTGTCTGGAGTAGTAGTGGGTGCGCTTTTCCTTGAGTGCTCGGCTCAATCTCATCAATTGTATTGAGTAGAGAGCTCCAGTAATAGTTTTGTTCGGTTTGAGCAACTCATAATACACAACACCAAGCCGGTCCCACCAAATACACAACATGAATTTTTTTCCATGAATATTTGGCTTGGCTGTCGATGTTGAAGTATAGCCAGGTGGTCCCTATGATTTCTTCTTCTTTGAGTTATCATAGTGGATCAATTTTTCATGACCAGTGACTGTACAATGCAAAAAACCCTTTCATTTATGTCTGGCAAGCAGCAATTCACATGTGAAAAATCGGCATTCAACATCTCTTGGCTTCTGTTCATAAGGAACCCAATGTCCTTGCTTTTGAATCATTTCCAATGATTTTAAACGATGTGAAATTGCTTGTTGAGTCACTCCTAATGTAAATGCAAGTTCTTCTTGTATTTAGCACAAATATTCATCCAACAATGCTTCCAATTCCGCGTCTTTGTACACTTTTGGCCTTCCGCTACATTCTTTGTCTTTGACGTCAAATTCACCGTTCTTAAACTTTTGAAACCACTCACAACAACTTCTCTCACTTAAGGCAGCCTCGCTATATGCTTCTATGAGCAATCGATGCGCCTCAGCTGCCGATTTCTTCAAATTAAAGAAGTAAATCAAAAGTTCCCACAAATGATGCTTATTCGGCTCAAAACTCGACATTTTCGTACAAAAAAAAATATATGATACTGATACTAAATCATAAATATTTCAAGGTTATGTTGTTGCCAGATGTCCAACCTTACGATATGACGTTTTACATTAGACAATTTTAACCATAACTTACTGGTGGCGCCATTTTTTGTAAAACAGCGGAGACTTATTTGTACTCTTTTTATTACCTTAAATTAGGACGCTATTGCTTTTTCGTGTCATCACTTTCTCATTTTTCCGATTTTGATAAATTTGATAGGAAATTCCCCATATCTACTGTAAAAATGAGGTGCTCTTGTTTTATACCAAAAATGTGCACTGTTTCTGAGTCTTAATCATTTTTTTGTGAATGTGCAATTGACATGGGTCATAAATAAAAATAAATAAATGAAGTGTTGTAGGTTTCTTCCTATTTTGCAGTAAGGGAGGCCATGGAAAATTCACCATTTTAGCTTCCTTTGTTAAAGAAAAAACAATAATCTAATAATTCAATTGAACACAAAAAAATTTAACAAACTTATAATAACTGTTCAAAGTGACCACCATTTTTAATTCATACATAAATTGAAACATCAAAGGAAAGACTACAGAAGATTCTAAAACATGTTAGGCATATTTTTAACTGACAAGAATGCATCTTCAATTCTCTGCCATAAACCATCCACTACATTTATTGGTTTAAATGCACATTTTTCATGCGTTCTCATAAAAAGAAATTCATAGGAGTTATATCAGGTGGCTGAGCAGGCCATGGCACTTGACTTGCTCCACGAATCTACCTCCCAGTATAATCATTCTTTAAAAATTCTCGTGCCATGTCACTAAAGTATGATGGTGCATCTTTGTGCACATACCACATGTGTCTTCTAGTCTGTAAAGGTAGATCTAATTCAAGGAGAAGTTGACTTTCTAAAAACTCTCTGTAAATAGATCCTGTGATCCATGGTTTTGCTGTTTGGGCTCAGATTCTCTAAAACCATCTACAAAAATTCATCCTAGCAGGATTTGAGTTCTTTGAAAATGGAAAAGATACAGTTGCTGCTTGTTCAAAATTCTGTGGATCATTAACTCACTTAAATTTTCCCTTTTAGCAACTGTTCTTGTGCTGATTTCTGAATTGTTTTCAACTTCAGCTAAAACACGTTCTTTTACTGAAGAAATTCTTGCAACACATTAGTTATAGGTTTTTGAAAGATCATGTTATAATAAAATGGAAAAATCAATACATACTAGTACCAATATGCTTGATTTTTAGGTACAAATAATTTTAGATTTTCCAGGGAATACCACTGTAAAATTATAACTCTACCTGTTATCCAATAGCAAATAATCATATTCAATATCAAAATTAATATTAATTTTAGCAGACCAACTTTACCCTCCACTGTTATTTATTCTAATACCAATTTTTAAAAAATGTAGTTAGATATAAAATTATAAATTATGGAATAAGTTGAAATAACACACAACTATTTCAATTTTATTTCAATTGTTATAGTACTGGGTTTAAATAACATACTTTTCACTCATTAGTGTTATATTAATAACAAAATACTTTCATTAGTTTTAACTTTAACATGTTAAGCACCATGGTGATTCCTAAGGACTGCCACATGTATTTCTTATGGAGCTGTAGTGGTCCCTAGGGACCACTATTCCAAAATTGACTTTTTCAGCATTTTTGTCCTAATGATCGCTCATTTAATGTATTTATGTATTTTATAGCATGGAAGGGACCTCTAGGGTGCTGAATCTATGTATGGTACAAGAGTTTGTGGATTTCAATATTGTTAAACATTTTAATGGCCATGATGATCCTCATCTTTTTGAAACTGAATGTTTCAGGCACCACTATTTAAGTTAGTGTTCCATGTGGGTATAAAGCTGTCTTAAAATTAGCAAAAAAATTTTGGCTCAACCATAAAGTTAACTAATATTCTGATGGCACTTAACATGTTAAGATAATTTTTTACTACTTTACAGACAGTAAAGTGTTCAATGTAAAATTGAATTAAAGAATAATTTGTTACTATCTATGCTTACAATCTTTCTTTTGCAAGTCTTGATAAATCATTTGCATTAATATATTTACAAGAAATGCCCAAACCTTACTTTAAATTAGAATTTGTAATACATTTTCAATGTATTTAAGTGTACGACTAGTTCACAATTTTGCAGCTCACAAACAGATGTATCAAAAATTCTTTAAAATTTATGTTCATCAATGCTGTAGCATTCCTTTGATAGCTAATTTATGACTTTATTTGCCATCATTCCGTGACAATTTTAAAGCTTCCAGCACTTAAATTTCATACTTAAAATGGAAGCAAGACTTATTTAGAAGGCCTCTTTATGAGGGACAAAAGAAACAGTTCACAGGAAAAAGTTAGACTTTTCTACACATATTTAGCTTAAATTTGGTATTTTCTTTTAAAATGAATTAAAAAAATGAAACTGATGAAACAAAACTGCTGCTCTGTTCTACTTAATATCACAAATCATGAAATAAAATCTACAGGTCTGATTTGTCTTTTTGGAGGATTCAAGGGAACTAATTTTAATTTCAAGGACTGGGAGAGCACTTTGTAAAAAGCATACTAAGTTCCGCAAGTAGAGACCATTTGATAGCCCTAAAATTTCTGTAACTCAACCCAAACATTTCTTTCGAAGTGTTTATTAATAATGAACTATTTCTTTAATTGTTAATTTACAACTTTGTTCTTCACAATCTGGTTTAAATTTCTGTAATTTATTAACTGAAAGTCTTTTCTCCAGGATGTATGCTCTGTTGATCACTAATTTGTGAGTGACTACTGCCTCGATTTGTCTATATTTGAAGAATCTACTCCATAAGCAGTTATGAACCTGGTAATATGAGCTCTTTACATTCTATATCAAGTGTTTATACTTCTCTTATATAGAAATTAATGTAATTCCAATGATATATCATTAATAAAAAGACAAAAGTCCAAAGAGTAAATAATATTATTTAAATGTGACTAGGTATTATTTTGAAAATTTTCTTTTCATGAACCTAATAAATACACTCAAGTAACCATTGTATTAAGCAGAACAAGTTTTTCAGCTAGTCATATAAAATAAAATAACAAACTGAATTTTAGTTAGTACCTGTGCTTGAGGAGGAGCGGGTATTCCATTTTCAAGAACATATACAGTCCTTTCCCCACGCTTCATAGCAAGTGCATTTAGTTCAACAGTTGGAGTAACAATGCCAGCTCCATTTCGAAAACTCGCTCTAGTGTGACGATTAATTTTAGGAGGTGGATGTTTAAATTCAGTTTGTTGTAATGCCATAGCAGCTGCTGAGTGTTGTGCTTTTTTAATACTTGCACCCTCCGCTTCATATTCTTCATTACCCAATTTCAGTGTAACAGTAAAAAGCTTCTTATGAGCTGGCCCCTATAATCAAAATAGAAGTAAATAAATGTATTTGCTATTGGTATATAATTTAATGTATAATACAATATTATTTCGATTCAGTGTTATTTAAATGATACAATCTTGCTTTATGTGAAAATAAAATAATCATTTAGATATTTAACACATTCACAGACACTATACGGACACTAGATATTTGTAAAAATGCACAACCATTTTCACCCAAACTCATAATAAACTCACTAATTTAAATAATTACGTTAACTAAAAGATTATGTTATTTTATCTAAGCAACAGAGCAATGTTTTATATTTACTTGATCACAGAAATATGTATAAAAATGTGTGCATTTATATGTTTATTCATTTTCTGACAAATTACTAGTAATATACAATTTGAAGTATTTAGTACACAAATAAAAAAATTTTCTAATAGTTTCAAGTAGCTATTCTGAAAAACAAGTATAATTGTACCACACTGTAAAACATCTGCATACTTAAAAGGTACCATAAACTTGAAAGTTTTATTTCTGCCTAAGGGTAAATATTTACCTTTTTGACAATACACAAATATTTAGTAATTACCGCTTTTCTAGGGACAGTTCTTGTAACATGATTTAAAAAGGAACAAAGCACTGCTTAGAATAGAAATCTTAATATATTACAGTTGCAGCCGTTTTGACAATTAGGGAACATTTTTCATAAGCGGCTATAGCTATCTTGTTCTTAATGTGAATGCCAAATATGCGGTTACAACTGTCTTATCCACAAATGTGTTAACAGGTTAGCATTAATAACTAATAACACGGGCTGGAATCTAAGAATTTCATTATTTTCCAGTAACTAAGATACTTTTGTAAATGTAATAATGAATGAAACAATCATAATCAGAATGGTAACATTTTCAGAAAAACTTTCCTTCGGACGAGAATCGAACCCATGACTTCTGGGTTAGATCCCAGACACTTAAACTAAACTACCAAAAGTTCAGTCCCTGCACAACTGAAAATCACATGATTATATACAGGGTGAGTTTTTTTCAATGTTTAGTATAGGGATCTCGGAAACTACTGAAGTTACAGAGTTGGTTAAATAGGGAAAGATGTGCAGTTTTACGTGATATATTCACTGCTGTACTTGGTTTTGAAAAAAGTTCATGGATTACTAGATATTTTTAAAAAACTGAATTTCCATAATTTCTTTAATCACATCTACCTCTCTGGCTATTGGTTTTACGGAAAATTTATACATGAATAAGTTATAGATAATTATCTTCTTAATAAGATAGTTGAATCAAATTTTCTAAATAACTTATCGTTTTTGAGATATGAGATAAACTTTTGTTTTTTTAAATGGAAATCGTAGTGGGCTATGGCTTCTTCAAAAAGGTTTTTTTTAAATCTTTATGGCAATATAAGAGTTGATAAGGTTATTATGTAAAATAACAAAGTTGTGGCCATTTTTCTCTTTTAATTTCGAACTTAATGCAGGCAGGCTTTTGTTTCATACAAAAGGTAGCAGTAATATTCTGCATTCAGCTTTTTTCATTCATGTAAAAATTTCATGAACAAAATGACAACCGAATCTCAAAACACGGTTGCAAGGATCTTCCCAACAGACAGGCGTGTCTTGCTTTGGTCAGTTCAACTGCATCTTGCCTTCATCACTTCATGGCTTTTTACTTGTGTCTCATCACATGTCAAAATCCTCCATATACAGATGCAGGTGCCTCTGGCAAATTGTTTGATGTAAATTTTTTTGTTGCTGGGTGAGGAGATAACAAACTCTGCTGGCAAACATGAACACTTTCATAACTTATTCTCACTGCAATAGCAATATTGGAAACTATTATGCACTGATCTTCTTCAATAAACTCATGTACTGCACGAATATTGTCTGCAGTGATGCTTGTTCGGGGTCATGTTTTGTGGAGTTCATTTTCCATGGTTTGTTGTCCCCCCTTGCTTATGGTGTACTGAAGCGAGTGGTCACTTTGCTGTGGTTACAAGGTCTGATCCCTGTACCAGACACCCCACCCATCATGCTGAATTATGTGCAGAAAATTGTGTAAATAGTAGAGGTCACACTATTAGTCTGAAATCATCGACCTATATTAAAATTTAAAAGGAAGGCAAAGAGAGTTGAAAGACCAAATGTTGAATAGGTCCGAAAAATCAGATTTTTCATCAAAATATACAAAAGTAGTTGAAATCTTTGATCGATAGAGTGCACATTTTTAGATCTATATATAGTATATTCTGCTGTTTACAATTAACAAGATTCTATCGACATTTTCTAATCTAAAAGTTGTCAATGCTGTAATGAGTCAATTTAGATATATGTATGCATTTATTTGATATTAGGCATAATCATGTACGTACATCTATTCTATTTGAAACGGGGTTGTTTTCAACTAGGAAGTCAGGAAGTGTTTAAAATTTGTTTGCTTGTTTTAAAAATTCTATTAACTATTCATAAAATCTAAAACTGACACTTTATATACATGTTATAGCTATTAAAACAAGTGTTTTATAGTCAATTTAAAAATTGAGGTCATAGTTTAAATGCCCATTGTTTGTAAGATGTTTTCTTACCCTAACAGAATATTATTCAGAATATACAATTTATTTTAAATGATTCTGTTTTCAATCAAATTTTGTTTGAGGTGAAATAGTTGTTTATGGAAGTTACTGTGGTAATATACCAACAAATTGCAAAGAAAAAAATTAATAATTTGTTGAATTGTCTGAAAATATTCCACCATAAATCTTACACAAAGATTAAGAAATGCAGGGAAAATTGTTATACCCCAATAATCGGATATCACAAAAAACATGTCGTCACCAGATGAACTGTAATTTATGGGTACCTACTTATCATATTGAGTCTACAAAATACATATTACTTTATATTTTTACTTACTGTTGGATCATTGGTTATCAATATAAAAAAGCACATGAAATGAAAACACAAAAGTATTACATGGTAAATATTTTATTTCCATCAATAAAAGAAACAAAATTAAACAATGTTGGGTAAAATACGGTAATTTTGTGATGTAAGTAAATTCGTGATAATATTTATGAAGCTCATAATGAACACACCCATTGTAAAATCACTTTAAAACCATTGAACATTGCTTATCATTACATTTGCCTAGATAACACTGGGATTCTCATTGGGATGTTTCTGGTATTACTTACACTAGAAGAAGTATTCGATGGTATATCAGAATTACATTGTATTTTAAGTGGGATAAATGGTGTCCTTAGTATTCTCCTGTTAAAGAAGTAAATATTACAGGTAGGTTAGAATTTTTATACTTCTATCACGTTTTTTATTTATATATTTTGACCTCTATATGTATTTTGTTTG